>CAUYRH010106609.1:0-35170 GCA_963574655.1 Perodicticus potto
AAACAACCTAAATGCCCACCAACCCAGGAATGGATTAACAAGCTATGGTATATGTACACTATGGAATACTATTCGGCCATTAAGAAAAATGGAGACTTTACAGCCTTTGTATTAACCTGGATGGAAGTGGAACACATTATTCTTAGTAACGCATCACAAGAATGGAGAAGCATGAATCCCATGTACTCAAATTTGATATGAGGACAATTAATGACAATTATTGACACGGTGGGGGTGAGGGAAGGGGAGAACAGAGAAAGAAAGAATGAGGGAGGGGTGGGGAAAGGAAGAGCAGAGAGAGGGAAGGAGTGAGAGGGGTGGGGTCTTGGGGCCTTGGTGTGTGCCACACCTTTTGGGGGCAAAACTTGATTATAAGAGGGACTTTACCCAACCAATGCAACTAGTGTAACATGGTTTCTTGTACCCTCAATGAATCCCCAACAATAAAAAATAATTATAATAATTGGATTCAATTGTAAGAGGGATTTTACCTAACAAATGCAATCAGTGTAACCTGGTGTCTTGTATCCTCAATGAATCCCCAACCATAAAAATAAATAAATAAATAATTGGATATAAGATGTAGCTCTGTAGTAACAGAACTAGCAGAAAATAGGTCAGCTTGTCTGGCAAATGAAGGAGGATTGAGATGGTACCTCCAATCTCCATGTGGAACCGAGAGAAAGGCTAGGCAGACAGGGACAGTGACCCATTCAAATACAGAAGGGCCACATACAGAACAGATGTGTGGGGCAGCTGCAGCCTCCCTGGGACTCTGCATGCCAAGAGGCACAAGTTCTCTGATCTAAGGCAACAGTCTACTTGCCGAGCTTGACAGCTAGCAGGACTGGATCTCGTAAAAACAAGCTTCCATTGACCTCTCATTCAGGGACAGGAAGGCTCAGAGGAGGATCAGTCATGTGGAGTTGGGCTGAATCTAAACAAGGCAGAAGCCAACAGCTTCCTGGACCTCTCCTATGCTTAGTTACAACCAGAAGCACAGTTCTCTGCTTGATGCGAACAGCTTCATAGTCTTGCCCACATATTAAATAAAATAATAGGACCTTCGGCTGCCAGAGGATGTGAAAGAAAAATAGCTCACAGCAACCTCAAACTCCTGCACTCAAGTGATCCTCCTGCCTCTGCCTCCCAAGTAGCTGGGACTATAGGTGCCCACCACCATGCTTAGCTAGTTTTTCTATTTTTAGTGGAGACAGGATCTCACTCTTGTTCAGGCTGGTCTTGAACTCCTGAGCTCAAGTGATCCACCTGCCTCAGCTTCCAGGTAGCTGGAACTATAGGCACCCACTACTACGCCTGTCTAGTTCTTCTATTTTTAGTAGAGATGGTGTCTCATCTTGTTCAGGCTAGTCGCAAACTCCGGAGTTCAAGCAGTTCACTATAATGCTAGGATTACAGGCATGAGCCACCACACCCAGCAAGAGGTTTTACTTTTGAAAATAATTACTTCTGAGATACTTTGAATAAGTTCAAATCATATTTTAAATGCCAAATGATGAGTGAACTAGTGAAAGACTGGACTGAGTCACTCTACCTTGGAAGCCAACTTCAGGGTATAATGAAAGTTGAAGCTAAGAAGAACCATTTATCCTGGTTCCATGTAATTTCTGCATGGTTCTATTTTATATAGTCATTGTAGAAAAAAAAAAAAAGAAAGAAAGAAAGAAAGAGAAAGAAGGGAACTAATTAGGTGTTTTCTTACCTTTGCTCTGTCAGTGAGATTTTTTGCCAGTATTTAGTTAATGTCAATAATCCCTTCAGGTATTTCTCGAAAGGTGATAATCCTTTGAAGCCATATGGAAAACTGATCATCTCTTTCTTGGTCTTGTTCTCTTTTTCTGATGTGATATTCTTTCCAGGGGTTGCATTAATCAAAATCTCAAAAACTGGCTGAAACAAAGTTCTTGTGGAATTTATCCACTGGGTATTGTTTGGCAGAAGCCCTTTCCTCCAAAGAACTAGTCTACTTAAAACAACCTGGATTGCTTTCTCGAGTTGATGGTGAGTTGTGTTCTGAATCAAAGATGTGTCAAAAAATAAAACTTTACTCAAATCATCTCCATAGCCACCTTCAATTCCTCTGGAGGCCTCTACAACTGTTTCAATGGTTTTCAAAAGTTTATGTGGATGCTGCAAAAATGTCAGAAACAGATTAAAAACATCCCAATTATCCTTCTTCAAACTGTTCCAAAGAGGTTCTAAGCTGAGATCAATCACCTTTTTCAAGTAAGATCCTATTTCTGTGCTGTTTTGTGATAACATTTTATCCAAAAAAGAGATTACTTTATGAATTATTTTCCATCTTATGTCTTGAGGGTAACTATTTGTGGAAGTTGGATTAGGATGTAAGAAGTCCATTTGATTAGTGATATTATTTATAGGAACTAAGCAATCTAGAATTTCTTCCCACGCATTGACTGAATCCAGAGAAAATATTTGGGTACCATTATTAAATGCTACCGCAAGACGCTCCACATCCCCCAAGCTGATTTTTGTGGATGTTAAAAATTCAGCAATTTCTTCCAAAGTATCAGAAAAGTCCTTAGATTGATTCATATATGAGAGTATGAGGAATGACATATTAAAAACATCAGAGTCCTCCGATATGTAAGGTTTGACTCCAGTCCTTCCAAAGGCCAAGTCAAGAAAGGGTTTCAGCAAAACATTTATCTTTTCAAATACGAAATCATCTACTTTTTCCCAAGTAGCTACTTCCTTCAGGAGATGTTGAACACCTTGTTGCATGATGGAATAGAGAGTGTCAAAGAATTTCATAGCATCCTTGGTATCAGTGACAAAATGAGCTTTAAAAATTGTGTCAATCTTCAATGAAACTTTCTTGGCCAGTTTAAGGAGCTTCACAGTAGAGTCCACTAATGTGGCAAGATCTCTCAGGTCAGCACTGTCATTCAACAGCATGACCAGAGTCTTAGACATTTCTAAAAGGGGTTCTAGGATGTAACTTTCTTCACCAACTCTTGAAATAATACCAAGTAATCTCCTAGTAATTTCTAATGTTTCACTGTTTCTTAGAGGGAATGAATTATTTATCAAGAAAAGCAAGTCTGTTAGATTAGCAAGTACAACTTCTTGGAGTTTAGGATACAAGGTACGGAAGCCCTTATTAGAAGAATTTAAAAGCGTATCCATAAGATTTGCTGTTTCTGCTGAACATTCTCTCACAAGGGAAAGAGCTGACCTAAGATCTTGATTGAGTCTGAAGAGGCACTCAGAATTATTCATATGAAAAAGCAATTGACTCACCACTGCAAAAAAGTCCAAATTATTTTCAGTCTTATTTTTCATGGAGGTTTCCCTTCGAAGAGTGTTAACTAAATCCTGCATGAACTCCAGTCCTTGGTGATGATCAAAATAAAATTCTCCACTGTCTAATCCAAAGGAGTTTTTGATTAGACCATATATAGTCTCCATTATACTTGAGAAAATACTCATCCATCTGTCTTCTTTCATCAAGGTAAGAAATTGATCCAGTTTCAGAATTTCTAGAATTTTATCTTTTGGGACAAAACTGTAAAAGTTTCATGTTTAATACATTAGCAATGGAAAGATTAAAATACGTCATGATTGTTATAATTTCATTTGTTTTACAATAGTGTCATAATACTGTTGGAGGATAACACTGAGTGAAAGATGACATGGTGAAATAATTTCAGATGAAATTTAACATTTTATTGCCAAATAATGTCAAGAGTGAAGAAATTTCATCAACAATTCTATTATAATTCCTTGAGCCTCGCAACTCAAAAAGCCACATACTTTTGCTTTTAGAAAAGAGAACAAAATGATTACAAAGTGATTGTTAATGTAAAAGATAAATCTCTGAAAAAGTAGTAAGCATGTTTTTATTTGTATGAATTTTAAAATATGAGACATTTAGACACTGTGATGGCTTTGAGATCTGTCAACTTGGCTAGGCTGAAATATAGCCCCAGAATGCCCTTTTCTTGTATGTTTCTGGTCTGGGTGGACTACAAGGGAGATTCCCTCATGAGCACTGGAGGAAAAATGGGAGTTGGTGGCCATTCTGTAGCATAAATACACCTTTTACAGCATAATTTCTCCGTGCTGCTGGGAAGGGACTTCGTAGACCTAGTTAAAGTCTCTGATCAGTTATCTTAAGTTAATGAGAAGAGTTACTGTCCTAAGTGGGTAAGGTATCGTCAGTTGAAAAGCTTAAAAAGAGCAGTTGGGACCTCTTGGATCCAGAAACTGCCTAAAACACTGGGTATGCAGTGTTTGGCTCCCCTGCCACCAGTATTCCTTCCTGACCATCACCTGTGGACCTCAGCTTCAGCTCATGCTGTGGCATCCCTGCCTGCCACTTTGGACAGCCTACTCACTGATTCCAGATGCACCTGTCCAGCCCCTCAAAACTGTGTAGGCCAAGTCTTTGCATTAAGTCCTTGTTAGGGTCATGGTTCCACAGCTGAGCCCTGACTGAAACAGACATCATAGAATGAACTGAAATTTCCCTCCAGAATTTTCATTGGAAACCTTCAAAAGAGATTTTTAGAAGTGTATGAATATCTTGGCCTACAGAGGACCACCAAAAATATATATATACATGTGTGTGTGTATGTATAAAATAATGTGACTATCAATTTTAATGTTTCTAAATGTAAATACCACAGTAGAGTAATTGAAATGAGACTATTTAAATCCCTCATTTGTGATTAGTTAATTCAGCAATTCAATTTATGACTATGCTATATATGCATATACATCTATGAAAACTATTAATAATTTTTAGTTCCATATAAAACAGCATTCATAATAGTTTTTATAATCAAAAGTTTTAACACAAGAGGGACTCTACCTAACAAAATTAAATATTTTGACCTGGTTGTTTGCACCCTCACACTACCCTGAAATAAATTTACTTTACAAAAAAAAAAAAAAAAAATTTACAAACAATATCACATATTTGAAATAAATTACAATGGGATAGGTTTATATACTTACTTATTAGATGGTAGTAATCAAAATTATTTACCTTGACATTTTGATTCAATATTTAATAAGACAAATTCACGTCAAAGATTATTCTTCAAAGGTCTTCGGTCCAAGACATGTCTATACTCCAGAAAATAAAGTGGCTTCTATCACAACTGCATATACCATACAAAGCAAATGTAGACTCACCTCATTTCTGCAATAATATCTTTGTGGAAGTCTTTTAACAGAAGAGATATTTTGTTCTCAGAATTTTCCTTGACTAAAATGGAGAAGAATGTTTTCAAAAGCTGTTCTATGAAATCCATTAGGTTTCTTGGAGGGAGAATTATTTTCCCCTCGGCTTCTGACTGTATATGGGTCCAGGTGAAGTTGATGAAATTCATTATTTGAAGGTCAGCATCACTTAAATTTGGGGCCACTTCTTGAGAACTCCTAGCTAAGTTATTGATTGAATTAACTAGAAAGCTTTCAAAAAGCAACTGAGCAACCAAGAAATTAGTTAACTGTTCTTGATTTAGCAGATGAGTAAGAAAGGCGACATCAGAATTGCCTTCTCTAGAAAAGTTTTTTAGGGAGCCAAAAAAGGTAATCATATCTCTAGTCAACAAAGCTATATCATCAGTTGAGCTCTCATTGGCCATAAGAAGAAATAATGTTTGCATCATTCTGGAGGAATCTTCATTTGCATATTTATGAAGCCAGTTTTTCATGACTAATAGAAAATCCTCAGTTATTTCTAATGTGTTTATTGATGATGATTCCATGATTTCCAGAAAATGGGCAAGTTGCAAAGTTATGTTTTGAAGAGCCACTGAATTTATACTTTGCATTTCTTTGTTCAGTTCAGAGAACAGGTGCCTGAAACTAAAGTCATGGGTTAAGTCTCTCAGGTCTTTCACAGTTTGTTCAAGCTCAAGCCATTCTTCAAAGTTGAAAGTGGCTTCCCTTTTTTCTATAAAACTCGATAATGCTTCTAAACCACTACCTGTAAGACTTGCATTCAGAAGTGTCATGAATGTAGAGAGCCAATGATGCTTACTATTTTCTAGGTTCCAATCCCCAGAAATCAATTTTCTCACACTTTTCAAATTTAAGGAAATGTTCTTTTGAGCAGATGACTCTGTGCCTCCATTAATATTAAAGATCTTGCTTAAACTAGCTAGTTTGTCAAGAATGTTTTCACCTGATGGAATGTCTGTAACATTGACATTTTTTAGTTTTTTCATGAGTTGCAAAGCAACTTGCTTTATGGGACTATCAGGACAAAGTTCAGAGATGCTGCCATTTTCAGAAAGTGGGACAAATGGTAATATTTTATGCCAAAATTCTTGCACAGCTTTCATAAGTGAAGTTTCAGACAGTTCTAGAAGAATGGAATTCCACGTCACTAACTCATGAATGCCACAGACCACTTTCCTAGTTATTTCTGTGTGGAAGCTTTCATTTGAACACTGAGACTCTTCCACTGGATAAGACAAGTGAAGGTGGTCAAGTACAGTGGTCACTTTGCTATAAAAGGAAGAAGACACTTGGACATAACAGGCTTTCAACTTCATGTTCTGCTGAAATCCGGAAGTTGTATGATTCCAGCACCAGATCATTGGAAAGCAAGTTAAAACCTCTGAAACAATACCTGGTTGATCTGATATTAATTCAATGGTATCCAAAAGGGTTTTTATCACAACAGCAAAATCTTCCTTAGTGATGTTTGAAATGCTTATGCCATGAACGAGTGTGAAGTCATAGACATCCTTGAGGCCCTCAGTGATATTTTTATCAACCACTCTCTGCAGCAGCCTCACGGCCCGAGGAAGCATGTAGTAGGCCTCCACCACAGCATTCACGTCCTCTTTAGGGAACAGACGTGAGAGCCGCAGCAGGTGATTAATGTTCCAAGAATGTGAACTTTCGGCAAATTTTTCCATTAAGCCAACAAGCAAGTTGACTCCCGAATTGCCAGTTCCTACTCTGCTGATATTCTTAAAGAAATCCATTAGGTCTGCACTAATTTGTTCAAGCTGATCTACCAACAGGTCTATATCTGCCTTCTTTACAGAATGCATAAGTGAAGTCACTTTCTCCAAAACATGACTTACATTTTGTGGAATATTATAATGAACTGTAGGCATTAAGGAGCTGAATACATCCCTCATCAGCTGAATACCAAGACCCACAACTTTCATTATTTCACGTGAAATTATTTTTGGTGAATTTTGGAGATCATGAGATAAGTTGAGGGCAAAGTAACTGGCTAAATGATAAATGGAATCGCGCACACTGTTCACATGCTTTTCCTTTGGACTGATGGCAAATATACTAAAAAACTTCTCAGTTTCAGAAGACGCATTATTTTCCCTAATGTTGGAGGAAACATGTTTCACAAGTTTCTGAAATTCCTTCCCAAGTTCTACTAAATACAACCAAATATTTTGAAACTGATTAGGAACTTCATCTGACATTTCTATGGGTCTTACAAATAACTCAGTAAAATGCTTCCAGTTGGATTGGGATGCAATATCAAAATCTCTTGTTAAGTTGCTGATAATCATTTTCACTTGCTTTGTGGAATCATTTACAAGAGCTAAGAAAATCTCAAATTTTGGTTCCTTCTCTTTCTCAAAGATTGTGGTAAGTATAATATTTAGGAAGTCAGTTATGTCTTTCAGGTAAATATTTACACAATTTATATGTGATTCATTCAGGGAACAAAGAGGTCCCTTTGTAGTTAACATTGAAGTTACAATTTTCAATATGGAGTCCATTTTGTTTTCCTTATCACTGAAACTCCCTAAAATACTTTGAAGACGGCCCTGTGAAAAACTTGAGTTATATATCACATACAGATGGTTTATGACATCTACCCATACAAGGCATCCTTTCAATCTGCTAACTGTGTTCTCAGAGGAAAATGTGGAATTTAATATAGTCAGAATATGTAATGTCCTCTGTGAGGTATTTACATACAATAAGCCATTTTCTAAAATAAAGTCAGTAACATTTTGGAAAATATTAACACAGGACAATAAATCTCGGTCATGCAACACATTTTTAAGAAATAATAATATTTCTCTTAGCTCTGTTATGACCCTTTCAAATTTTGCTCTATAATTTGTGAGATTATTAGGAAGAAACTGATTAGTCAAATCTATGTTTCTACCTCTATACTCTGAGGTATTGCTGAACTCAGTGAAAATTTCACACAGAGAATATAAAAACTCTCTGCTTGTACTTGCGTTTAATGGAAATGTCTTTAGCTGATGCAGGGCAGTTTCCATGGTAAAAAGGGATTTCTCCACTTGGTCCAAGTTAAGTGATTTTACTGGAGCTAACGCATTGCCCAGTGCTACCAAAAGATCCCTGAGATCCAGGAAGTCATCCCAATCATGGAAGTCATCAGTTTGACTTACATTTTTAAACAAATTTAATATGAGTCTAGCAACATGATGAGTAGGAAGTATTCCCTGGCAGCCTTTAGAAATTTTCACATTTTCCAATTCATTCAAAAGCTGAGTGAGACCAACGTGAAGAGAAGTAAAAACATTTCTGTCAAGCTTCATTGTTTGAGCTATGCCTCCCCAGATTTCAGTCCACATTTGAAGCCACAAAACAGTACAGTGAATAGCCATAACCTCTTTGGACATGCTGACGTTTGCTGAGAGGTCTGAAAAAATTTGTGCCCATGGAAGAATAAAAGAAGATCCCCTGTCTGTTGAATAATTCACAGAAGAAATGTGCTTGTTATCAAAAACAAAGCATTCATTATCTAAGTGGGCTTCTGCTGAATCATTGAACAGTTGATTCACATATTGAAATAAAGAAATGCGAAAGTCTTCATCTACTGTGAGAAGCTGTTTGAAGTCTTTCAAAGTAGCATGGATCATTTCCACTTCTCCACCCTCTGTAGACATCAGGGATTGGGCTTGGAGCTCCAAAAAGTTAAAAATTGAAAGCAATTGCTGACAATAGGATACATTTGAAATTCCCCCAAGAACCTCTGCTGTCTCAGATAAAAATGCAAATGCTTTACTGATTTTTTGGAAATGAAATTGTTTCAAGATATCCAAAATGCGTTTTGAGATTTGTTCAAGGAAAGTTAGCATAGATCCTCTACTTGGAATACTCAAGAATTCATACATATATTGGTAAAATGTAGAATACATTTGCAGCAGTAATGCTGAATCCTTGTCCTTGAAGACATTTAGGTATATGTGAGTCAAAATTTTATCAACTTCTTGTTTTTGAGGTTCAGGAAGAACTAAGAAAAGGTCAGTTACATTTCTTATAGCATAGACTGTGTCCAGAGCTTCTAAGACTTGGTCCTGACTCAGAAAGCCAAATTCATAGAGACTATTTATTATAGTTTCACTTAAATGTACAAAATCCATGTTCATAGCTGGTGATATAGGCCAATCTGAATAGAATAACTGAGAAAAATTAAAATTTTTACTAAAAATCGCATCTTTAGGAGCAGAAAAATTTAAAATTGCAGAGATGTTTTCCAATTTAGCTCTTTCTCCCTCTGAAATTCCATAGAGCCACAATTCCAGTAACTTGGGATTAATTTCAAAAAGGATTAATTTCATGAATCTCAAAATATTTCTTGATTCCTTTTTTATCCAATCACTTCCAAGAGTTTGCATTTTTTCAATTACTTCTTTGCTAAGTTCTAAAAATTTCTGAGTATCAATGAAGAATGAGTCTCTCTCTAAACTTTTTAAATGATTTATCCACAAAATACTTGAATTCAGAATATTCTCAGTGAGAGATGGAAGGTTATGAAATTTAGGAACACTGGGTGAGTTCAAAGAATTAGGCAGTAATAATTTCTCCCAAAATTCTACAAATGATAAAAGAAAGTTTATTTGTTCATCCTCAATGGTATGCAAATTCTTTTCCGCCATTAGAAGGTGCTTTGTGAAATTTAAGGCCCTGTAATAGTAATAGAATGAAAGAAAGAAAAATAAATTAAATCTATCAAATTCCCAAGTTAATACTCATTTATTGCTTATAAAGAATTAAGTGAAACATACACTAGAGACAATGTATTTCTCAACAGAAATTAAACTAATGTGTGCATTTGAAAATTTTAGAAATCCACAATGCAGTTATATATGTTTATCTAAAACTGTGTTTCCTAGAGTCAAAAAGAATGTGTTCTAAATTATTTTCCCTATAAATTCATATGGTTATAAACAAGTTTGCTATTAATGCCAGAAGAATTTTAGAATTCAGTTCCATACTACATCTCAAAATGTCTTGTAAAGATAGTTCCATCAGAAACCTTGCCTGTAGAATTTAAGAAAAACTGTTGTGATCCCCACTCCAGAGGCAATTCCAGTGCTCTTTCAACAATACTGTTCTGGACATTCTACTATTATAAACTCATTATTGCAGATAGAATACTTTCTCTGCAGATGTTTATTTTTTAAACACAGAGAGTTCTCAGAAGAGTAACCCAGAGGCTACGATGACAAGTCTACTCTTTGGGTAGAAGTCCACACTTGTAGAATTAACATCTACTATCTCAGAAGGTACAAGCTCCATTTTGAAATTCATGGGGCCATATGTGCTTAAGAATTTAGACATTCAGACTCTAGAAAGGTAACATGGCACAGGTGTCAGATACGTGTTAACACCCTCCACGGGGGCCTGGGGCAGCCGTGGGTGTCTACACATTAACATTTTGGCAGTGAGACCTGTGACTGCTCTCACTGTGCAGGATCCATTCAAGCAGTTCACACTGGCCAGGCAAAGTCTCTGCTCAATAAGCCAGGATGCCACCCATAAGAAAGGCTTTCATTTTCGGATTTTTAAGACTTAGTTCAGAATTGTGAGTAAGGTATTGTGTCCTTTATTGGCTATGAATGCCTTAAGAGTTGAATTACTCTGTAGCTTCTTTAACTCTGTACTACTATTGAGTAACATACCAGAAAAAGGTAAAACAGAAAAAAATAAGGAATATTGTTTTCCTCCCTGGTAGCAGAGATATAAAATATTTATATGTATTATAAAAATATATATATTTTATATTTATATGTTATGTAAATATATTTATTTATATTTATATATTATACAAATATTTATTTATATTTATTCATCTATTATACAAACATTTATTTATTATACAAATATATATTTATAAAAATATAACATAATTATATATAAAAATAGAAATATATTTTTACAGAAATATATTGAAATATATACATGGATATTTATATATACAAATATAACTATTTTATGGAAAATATAGAAATATATACATGGATATTTATGTATATAAATATAACTTTTATATATTTATAAATAAAACTAAATTTATAAATAAAGCCTATTCATATAGGCTTAATTTAGTTTATTATTAGAAATAATATAGAGAGTGGCTGTTTTGAAATAATTCCTGGGAAAAATTCCAATCAGGAAAAAGAAAGTTCTCCTAGTAGAAATTCAATACAAACCTTGCCTAAATCAAGCCTTCCATAGAAATGCAAGCATAACTACAATGCAAGTCATAGTGCATTGAATGACAAGACTATAAAACTGTGTTGTATTAGGAACTGAGGGATTCTAGAGTACTAATAGTAGCAATGAGTAACAACTAGAGTAGAAATAGCACTACTCATAGAAATATTGCCACGCGTTTACATCACTTTAGAGTTTATAAAGCACTTTCACGACTAAGATCTTTGTTCATTCCTATGCCAGGTACGCTTCATTATTTCTATTTCATGAAAAAAGAAACTTCTTTTTTTAAAAAATTAGCAGATTCACGCTATTATTATGAAGCATGAACAAGACATGGCCTAGATTTTCTCATTTCAAGATCAGCTTTTTTAATTGGAATCATGCTTCATGTCCAGACTTTTTTCATTCATTAAGTCAGCACCTAATTAACTACCATCTGTCATGCAGACTTGCACCAACAGCTATGAGTCTTCAAACATAAAATTAAACATGCGTGTGGAGCATTTATAGGCTTATTTTGTCCCTGTCTTTCTAAGACTATTAAATATTTGAGACTTTCAGTAAAGTGAAGCATTATAAATCTGAAATAAGCAAGAAATTGATTCTCCAGAGGGTCCATCCCATTGTCATTTCTTCTGGGTGTACTAATAACTGGGCTTAAAAACGTCCCTGAGAGTTATAAATCTCAGATCTGGTTCTCGAACGTTGGTGTACACCAGAACCAACTATAGAAATTGTTAAATATACAGAAACCTGAGCCCTACACACAGGGCAAGATTTCACAGGTCTGGAACAAGATGAAGGCATTTGTATTTTTTACCACATTTTAAAGGTAAGTTTGATTCATTCCTGAGTTTGAGAGCTACTGTTCAAATACAAAGCTTTTTCCTCATTATGTCCCAACACACCCCGAAAACAATAAAGTCTGCCTTTCAATTGTATGCGATATCCATAACCATACATAAAAACTTCCATTTCAATGCGTGTGCTGAAATAGAACAGCAGAAAAAATAATCTAGCAGATTTAGTTCCAACAATCACTTACTTCCTCAAAAATCTCTGAAACTATAAGAATTTAAATTATTGATTCCATGTCTGAATACTAAGCAACTAGTTTTTCAAATAAAAAACTCCATTTTTGGAGTATTTATCACAAATCATGTTACTATTTAAGGGAACTCTTATTACTGTAATCTGTACTTCCTTTCAAAATCCATTGAGTCATACATTCTATTAAACAACCTGAAACTTGAGTCATACATTCTAGTAAGTAAATATCTAGCGAGCACCTAAAATGAAAGCCTCTGTGAGAACGCAAATCAGGCACATAAACGTTACAGAATGCATATCCTACAATTAGACTTTGAGTAACTTCAGATAACAGTTAAATCAAGACCTGGAAGATGAATTCTGATAACTTACCTGGATATGGAAGCTATTGGAGACTTCACCAAGTTATTTAAAAATGCAAAATAATTATCACTGATGATTTTCCAATCCATGGTTTCTTCATAACAAGGAGATTCCTCAAAGAAAGCTAAATAGAAAGGCATTTCACATACTGATTTCAAATTGAGTATAAAAGACAAATCTTGTAAAGCAAAAAATGCTAGTATAGTTGAGCTAATATGGTTGAAAACGTAAAAAAGGACTTTAGGAAATCCTCTTAATTTGACTTCTGTTTTCAGCAAGATGAAGAATGGCTGTCCCTGGAGTACTGGGGGATGCTGATCCGTGAATGACACAAAAGATAAGACCTACGATGACCCCAGCTGGCCTCCTCAAGAGAGGGTCCAGGCTATGGCACAAGAAGGAAAACACAGCCGACATGCTGAGTCAAATATTCAGCCCTTAAAAAAAGATGGAGACTTGTACTAACTTGGATGTAGGTGGAACACATTCTTCTTAGTAAAGCATCGCAAGAGTGGAGAAGCAATAATCCTCAATTTTGATATGAGGACACTCGATGACCTAGCCCATAGTGGGGGTGGGGGAATGCAGGAGCAGAGAGAGGGAAGGAGGGAGAGGGCTAGGGAGCTGGGAGTCACAGTGTTTGGCCCACCTCTTGGGGGAGGAACACATTTATAAGAGGGACTTAGCCTTACAAATGCAATTAGTGTAACCTGGATCTTTGTACCCTCAATAAGTCCCCAACAACAAAAAAAGAAAAAAAAGAAGCTTAGACTTTGAGAGGCAGGGGAAGAACCCAGCACAGAGTAGCTAGGGCTGCACTGGGTGATGATGTTGGCAGGGTGCTTCTCTCTACCATGCAGGTGAGAAATAATCAACACATGTGTGTGAGAAAACTGCCTGAGACCAGGGAAAGAACCACCTGAAAGAATTAAAGGCAACAGTTTCCAGTAGTCACACATCACACGGAACCAGTTTCCATTACCCAGATTGGAGCAATTCACAGTTTATTAGTCACTGGAGTACAGTAAACCAGGGGGGTCTTGCTTCAAGAGTGGAAAATATTTACAACCAAACTGAGCACTTCATCACGCCTACCTCACAAATCTTAAAAGCAAGGCCCTGAAGAATCAAACTATTTCAAACGATTTGTTTCAAGAGTCTTTATAGGAATATAAAATAACCAACACAAAACAAGATTTTCTTTTTGTACTATTTGGAATCTAATTTAATCTAATCCAACTTTTGTGCTATTTGGAATCTGATCAAAAATTATTAGGCATGCAAAGAAGCAGGAAAATGTGACCCATAATAAGATGAAAAAATAAACAATCAACTGAGAGGCTGGGTGTGGCAACTCCTGCCTGTAATCCTAGCACTCTGGGAAGCCAGGAGGATCACTTGAGTCCAGGAGTTCGAGACTGCTGTGAGCTAGGCCAATGCCAGCTGTAGCCTGGACAACAGAATGAGACTCTGTCTCTAAAAAAAAACTGACAGAAATGATGGAACCAGCATACAGGAGCACAAAACACATGAAGTGGTTTGGTTTGTATTATTTAGCTTATGCTATATACTTTACACACTCCAATAAACAAGCAAAATTTGTCATATTGGATAAAAAGATCCAACTGTATGTTGCACATAAGAAATACAATGACAGAGGGCGGTGCCTGTGGCTCAAAGGAATAGGGTGCCAGCCCCATATACTGGAGGCAGTGGGTTTAAACCCAGCCCTGGCCAAAAACTGCAAAAAAAAAAAAAAAAAAAGAAAAAAAGAAATATAATGACAAAATAAGTTAAGAGTCAAAGATCACCAAACACTAATCAAAAGATTATCAAAATATTTTTAGATTATCTATTATGTACGTTAGATATTATCATTTTATGATGATAAAGTTATCAATCATGAAGATAAAATAATAAAAAATGTTTATGCACATTATAACAGAGTGCCAATGAAACACATGAAACAAAAAATAATAGAAATACAAGGAAAAATAGACAAATCCACAGTTATAGTCAGATAGTTCAATATGTCTTATGACAAAATATCAGTAAGTGTATGGAAGATTTGTACAATACACAGACCATCGAACAGCTTGATCATTGATGTTTAATAAAAGGTTTACCCAACAATGTAATATATATTATTCTCAGACGATGGGACATTTACCAAAACAAATCATATTCTAGGCCATAAAACAAATTCCAATAAATCAGATATACAATTTCCACTGACTAATGGAGTTAAATTAGAAATGAATAATAATGGAAAATCCCACATATCTGAAAACTATATAGTCTACTTCTAAATAATTCATGAATGAGAAAGAAATCAAAAGGTAAATTAGAAAGCACTTCTAACTGAATAAAAATGAAAGTACAACATGCCAGTACTTGTGGAATGCCACTTGGCAAAAGTCCTTAGGGAGAAGAAATTCACTCCATTAAACAACTACATTAGAAAAAGAAAAGATCTCAAATGAATGACCTCTGTTTCCATATAAAGAAAACAGAAATGAAAAGTCAGTTAAATTCAAACTAAGTAAGAGAAAGAAAATCATAAAACTCAAATAGAAATTAAAGAAATAGAAAAAGAAAAATGTTAGAGTAGAATTAACTCTAATACTGGTTAGGAGTAACCAACAATTAACTTTGCTTAGTAGAAACCGAAGTCTAGTTCTTTGAGAAGATCAATTGTGTGGATAAACCTCTAAGCCCAGAGATCAAGAAAAACAGACATACATCATCAGTATCAAGTCTGAGAGGGGAGCTGTCACCATGGATTTTTTTTAGATATTAAGAAGAAAATGATAACATATTATTTTTAAATAATCTTTATAACACTAAATTGGACGATTTAGATAAAAGAAAGAAAACTCTTTCAAAGATAGAAACTACCAAACCTTACTGAAGAGGAAATAAATCTGAACAGCCCTATATCTATTAAAGAAGTTGAATTTGAAAATAAATATTTTCCTACAAGTAGCATAAAAGTATCAGAGGCTTTGCTAGTGAATTCTACCAAATATTTATGGGAGAAATAATAGCCACTTAACACAAACTTTTCCAGAAAATTTAAAATGAGAGAATACTTCTCACTTTATTCTGTGAGACTGGAATCTCCTGATACTAAAATGAGATAAAGACAAAATAAGAAAAGAAAACTAAAGACAATATTCCTCATAAGAATTAGTACAAAATGTTAAACAAAATTTTAGGAAATTAAATCCAATAATATATTAAAAGGTAACATATGTTCATCAAATGGAGTGTATCCCAGCTATGCATGGTAAATTTAACAATTAAAATTAACCAGTACAATTTACTATATAAATAAAATTTAAAAGGAAAGCCATACAATCATCTCAATAGATGCAGAAAAACATTCAGTAAACTCTGATATACATTCCTGATTTAAAAAAAAATATATTGACAAACTAAGTAGAAAAGACCTAAGAAAGAGTATCTATTGAAAACCTATGGCTGACACTATAATCAATGGTAAAAGACTAAATACTCCTCTCCTAAGATCAAGGAAAAGAAAAGGATGTTCTCTTTCACCTTTTCTATTCAATATTATGATGGAGCCTATAGCCAGTGTAATAAGAATGATTAAAAGACAATTAAACAATCTTTATTTATCGACAATATGATGTATAGACAATTTGATGGAATCCACAAAATAATAACTAAAAAGTTAATTTAGCAAATTGCAAGATGTTAGATCAATATACAAAAATTGACTGGATATGGTGGCTTATGCTGATAATTCTAGCACTCTGGGAGGCCAAGGTGGGAGGATCACTTGAAGGCAGGAATTTGCGACCAGCCTGAACAAGAACAAGACCCTTTCTCTACTAAAAATTGAAAAAACTGCCCAGGTACAGTGGTGCACACCTGTAGTCCCAGCTATTCGGGAGCTTTAGGCAGGAGGATCGTGAGCCCAGGAGCTTGTGGTTACTGTGAGCTATGATCATAGCATTGCATACTACCAGTTGGGGGCAACAGAACAAGACTCTGTCTTTAAAAAAAAAAAAAACTAAAGCTGCTAAACTTCTAGAAAAGAACACAGGTGAAAATTTTTGTAACCTCAAGCATTAGCAAAGATTTCTTAGCTATACTACCAAAGGCATGATCCATTAACAGTAAAAGATAACAAGACCTCACCACAAATAAAACTCTGCTCCTGGATAATGATGTTATAAAGAATGAAAAGAAAGACAACACAGGATGGGGAAGAATATCCGCAATGCACAGGTCTGATAAAGAGCTTGCAGTTTGAATGTATATGAAAATTTCAAACTAATAAACCACCAATTTAAAAAGTAGGGAAAAGATTTGAATACCTGATTCATGAATCAAGATACTGATGGCATTTAAACCCATGAAAAAATAGATGTTCAAAATCATTACTCATACATGCAAATTAAATCCACAACAAGATAATGCTGCATAACTATCAGAATGGCCAAAATTAAAGACTGACCATACTTGGGTTGGCAAGGATGTGGAGGTATTAAACCTTCACACCCTGCTGTGGGGGGTATAAAATGGTACACTGAATTTGAAAATTAGTTTGTCAGGTTCTTAGAAAGTAAGACATACACTTCTCCTACAATCCAACCATTTTATTCCCAAAGAAACTAAAGCATATTTCTCAATAAGACTTGTAAGTTTATAGCAGCCTTATTTGTAACAGCCCAAAACAGTAAACAGTGCAATTGTGAATTGCATGAATGGATAGAAAAACTGTGATGCAGCCATACAATGGAATAATACTCAGCAGTAAAAAGGAATAAGCACAGTACTACAACATGAATGAATCTCAAAGTAAATAATACTAACTATGCTAAGTAAAATGTGTCAGACACAGAAAGTACATACTGCATTTATAACAATGTTTAGAAAATTAACTCAACTATAGTGACAGAAAGCAAAACAATGGTTGCCTGGGGACAGGGCAGGGAGGTGGAGTGGACATTTAAGGAAGAAATACAAAGGACAGGAAGGGTTTTAGGGAGTGACAGAGATGTTCACTATCTTAATTTTATAAACAGATACATATGTCTAAATATTAAATTGCGTACTTTAAATGTGTGTGATTTATTATATGTCAATTATATTTCAATAAAGCTGTTGTTTTTTAGGGAAAAATTTCTAATTTGAAGAAGTAATTTAACCTCTTTAGTGCTTATTTTAAAAGAAAAATTGCATAAAACTTACGTTATACTTCATTGAGTTTCCACTGAAATAGACTGGCTTGATGTATATAAAATGTTACATGTATCTAAGGGGGGAAAAAAGGAATGGAAACCATCTCGAAAGTTAGCACAAATGGTGTGATTAACATCAGACAGGGAAAAGGTTAATGGTAGCAGAAAACCAAGATATATTCAAGAACATTTTTAATCCAAATAAATAAAATTGTCCATTTTAAATTCTTTGGCTGTTGTCTGTGATGTATCCTAATTCTGTCTTTCATATTTGCGGGGGGAAAAAAGAATTAATATTTATTGTATACAATATGGTGCTAGGCATTTTACAGAGACTATTTTGTTGAATCTTAAGGATCCAGTATAGTTAAGCCATATAATTTTTTTTTTTTTTTTGAGACAGAGTCTTACTTTTCTTGCCCTCGGTAGGGTGCTGCGGCATCACAGCTCACAGCAGCCTCCAACTCCTGGGCTTAAGCGATTCTCTTGCCTCAGCCTCCCGAGTAGCTGGGACTACAGCTGCCGCCACAGCACCCGACTATTATTTTGTTGTTGTCCTCACAGTTGTCATTGTTGCTTCAGCTGGCCCGGGCTGGGTTCAAACCTGCCAGCCTTGGTGTATGTGGCCGGTGCCTACCCACTGAGCTACAGGTGCCCCCCAGGCCATGTAATTTTTATTTTCCCAAGAATAAAACTAATTAAGATAGTCTGCTTGATAAAAATCTGTGTCAGATGCAAAGTGTGCTCCCAAGTCCATCTGCTTCCAAAACCCATGCAAAAATACTAAGCTCAGTTCATGCTTCATCTGTATAATAAAGCTGCAATCCATAAATTTAAATAATTATAGTGGGATCTCCTTACTAGAATAAATAGTGTCTCTACTGTACCACATTCTTGTCATGTACAGATGTTTATAAAATAAGAAATACATAACTGAAAGATGAATGCATAGAAACAGACTTGTTCTGTTGTTATTCATGTAAGCCAGTATACCTCAGACTTGCATATGCTTTCAAATCATCTGGGCATCTTCATAAAATGCACATTCTTTTCAGCAGGTCTGAGTTGTGGCCGCAATTCTGTGTGCTTAGCAAGCCCCACATGCTGCAGATGTGGCAGGTCCATAGACCATGCTTTGAGTAGCAAGGATATAACCAAATCAAGTGTGTACAATAAATGCAACACAGGCAAAGAGGAGCATTTAGTGTACTTGTTTACCTCAGTCATTCACCCCCGCACCCATGTTTCCATACGATGGTCAAAATTGTTTTAGCCTACACTCATCACCCAAAGCCTTCTTTAAAAGTTCAACACGGAAATATTTGTGAGTCTGAAGTGATTGAAGCAACTACACTAAGCAAGTATTTCAGCACTCTTCTCCCAGTTTCAACATGTTGACTTCTACTCATTCTTTAAGTGCTGGCTCAAACAACTCCAGTTTTTACCTGCTCTGTGCATGAGATCTTTTTGCTAATGTCCATTGCTAGATGTACCAATCTCCCCACTAAGTAGGGGAGGACCCTCCTTCAAGCTATGGAATCTCCAGTTAAAAATGATCTCAAACTTGTAAAGGTCCAATTTCTTTACAAAAGCCTAGATAAAGAGAGGCCTAGTCTCTTTTTGATCATCTCCAATGACAAAGAGTTGTGGAGACAGCCCATTTTGATTCTGGAATGCTTTAGCTATTGAAAGTTTTCCCTGAAGACTTCTAGTTAAATATAGAAGAGCAAGTACATGCATTTATCTCCACGTATTCCCAAAATGACTCTGAAATGACAATAGAGAATGAAAAAAAGAAGGAACAGCAGAGAAGAACTATCGACATTTAGAAGTAGAAAAGCAAACAGACACAGGGTGCCTGGCATAGCCAAGAAACAAAAGCTTAAGCGTAAACCTCAAGAAGGAAAAGTCAAAAAAGACGGAAGGAATTTTCTTTGCAAAATCTCCCAAAGTCTTGTGAACTCAAGGTTTAAGCATCTGACTGTAAGTATGAGGGGTGGAACTAAAAATAAGCAGATACGTTTGGATAAAATTCTAAATAAGGAGAAATTGGACCACACATTCTCTCCATTAGCCTAGTCAGGTAACTGCCCCTCCCCCATGTCAGCAGCCCACGAGGAGAGGTTTACGGGCCGAGAGAATCAGAAGGAACCTGGCACTGAACTTGGAGTATCGGGGACAAGTGATAGGATGGATGTCGTAGCACTACGGGAAATATCAAGGAGTAATTTAGTCTGTTAATTTTGAACAGTGACATTCTCATCACCCATTTATTATTTCTTTCCCAAAATGCTGGCAGTTGGGCCTTTTGCTTTCCCAACTGTGTGTTGTCAGCAGGCGTCTAGAGAATTCTGCTTTCTAGGCTTTGGAGAAATCTGCCCACCTGAGAGGAAGTAATATTAAAGGAACTAATATTTATTGAATTCAATAAATAAAGGAACTAATATAAAGGAACTAATATTTCTTGAATACAATACTGTGCTAGGCATTTTACACACATTATTTTGTTTAATCTTTATAAGAACCCAGTATAGTTAAGCCATATACTTTTTATTTTACCAAGAATAAAACTAATTAAGTTTTAAGTTTTCTGAGAGAAAAGATGCGTATCCTTACCAATAATTGAGGCCCACCCCCTGGGGAGGTTGGCTTACTGGCAGATGACCCGGCAGTGAAACCCTCCAGCTGACAAGTGACCCCTTGGACATAGCACTTCCTGTCAGCATTTTAGTTCCCCACTTGTACATATGAACGAACAGCCTAGGATCATCACATACTGAGATCACACAGACGGAGAAAAGAAAAACTCAGAATCAATAGAAAATGCTTAAATAAACTTTGAAACATAGGTCTCAGAGAGGTAAAAGAAGATGGAACAGGGGCAGAAAACTACCTTTAAAGGATATCTTCAGGGCAAAGGAAAGCTCTCAACAATTAAAAATGTGACAAAAAATTTTTTGAACAAAAGTGTTTAAAGAAAATTGAGAAAATATCCCAGATAGTAGAATAAAAAATAGTATAAATGATTATAAAGTTAAGGATTCACATGCAGCGTTCAACTGATGGCTAACAAGAGGAGCTCAAGAAAAAAAAAGAAAAAGTGTAGGGTTTAAAATTATCAAAGAAATGACACAAAAACATTTTCCAAAACATTTATTTCTATGTCTGATACTAACTTAAGCCTTCTTGAAATTTCAAAGTACTGGGAATAAGAAAGAATACTAAAGTTTATTAGTGAGATGGAAAAAGTAAAAGGGTTACCAGAAAGGATTAGAAATTTTTACTTAAAGAATTTGACAACAAGAATATTATAAGCTGAAAAAAGTTCTTTCCAATCTTTTTCAAGATAGGACAATAGTAAATACAAATAATTATCAGGAATCATCAGAGAAATGCAAATCATAAATTCTCTAAGATACCGCCTAACTCCAGTGAGATTAGTCCACATCACAAAGTCCCCAATCTGCAGATGCTGGCCTGGGTGTGGAGAGAAGGGAACACCTTTGCACTGCTGGTGGGATTGCAAATTAATGCAACCTCCATGAAGAAGTATGGAGAATTCTCAAAGAACTAAATGTCAACCTCCATTTGATCTCGCAATCCCACTATCAGGCATTGACCCTAAAGAACAAAAATCATTTTACCACAAGGACATTTGCACTAGAATGTTTAATGAAGCTCAATTCACAATTGCCAAGTGCCCATCAACCCATGAATGGATTAACAAACTGTGGTATGTGTATACCAGGGAGTACTATTCAGCCATTAGAAAGATATAAACTTTACATGTTTTATATTTAGCTGGATGGAGTTGAAACACATTCTGCTTAGTAAAGTATCTCAAGAATGGGGGGAAAGTATCCAATATACTCAATATTAACATGAAACCAACATATAAACAACTACAAGCCCACAGGAAAGAAAAAATACAAATATAGTCTAGCCTCCTGGGGGAAGGGCTCAACTACAACTTGAACTTTACTTTAGAACCGAAAACAATGTAACCTAAACATTTATACCCTCATATTAATCTGAAATTAAAAAAAAAAAAAAACTTGACAGGCATTTGGGATAAGGCAGCTCAGAGCTGAAAGTAATCGGCTCAGAGGCTCTGATCCTGCCTAAAATTCTCACAGACTAAGGGGATACATACACTGTTCCCAATATGCATTGTACGTGAGGCAAACTCATTTCAAATTTATATTTCTATACTCAACTGATTCACCAATGAAAGACATTTTCAGATAAATGAGGTCTGTAAGAAAAAGGAATTAGCTCCAAAGTATCCTCTAAAAAAGCTGCTGGAAGATACGCTTCTCTAAAACAAGAATGTAAACCAAGGAAGAGACATGTGGGATCCAGGATGGAAATGCAGCTTATGGAGACTCTTCAGGATGTGGGTGAAGGAATCCCAGGAGGAGACCCCCGCTCAGGGAGACTGCCGAACTATAAGCATGAAAACCAAAGAGGGTTAAGTCAGCAGGAAAAATAAAAGAAGATATTTATCAATCAATTAATATACCTGACCATCCTCACAGGTTTTGAGAGTTTCAGTTAAATGGTGATCAATGCATAGAAAACTATCAGATGAAAACCATGAGACTATTTTTAATTCAGGAAAAACAGAACAGCATACAAGAAAACAGTATATAATCTTGGTTCCCCATATGATTCAGAAATGATCAGTATAATGTAGACATAGTGCCCTAAACGGCACAGCGTCAGATTAATGAGAATGTGATAAAATCCCCTGAGACATAGTGAAGGGAGAAATGTAAGGAAAAGAAGGACGTGTAAGAGAAGTGCTCCTGACTTTCCACAGTGGAGAGCCAACAAATAATAGCTAATATTTAAAAAAATAAGGACTATTTCATTAGCAGAACAGGGATACTACTCAGACATAAAAAGGTACAAGTGCTGAGACGATGGTGGGTCATGGCAAATGGCCCACCTCTGGGGGGCAGGACACAATTATAAGAGGGACTTGACCTGACAAACGCAATAAGTGTAACCTAATTCTTTGTACCCTCACTGAATCCCAAACAATTAAAAAAAGAAATAGAGGTAAAAGTACTGAGATGAATGAGATGGCCTCTTAAAAGAAGTGGAGTTAGAGAAAGGCAAGGCAAAGGACTGTTTTACATTTTGTCTTATATTTGACCTTTTAAAATTAGCCAACCACGAGCAAAGCCAGAATTAGCTTTCAAGATGAAAGACATTTTTGTTTTTAAAATTTAACTTTTTATCTGGATCAAAGTCTCTAATCATCAGGGAAATGCAATTCAAAACCGCAATGAGATATCACCTAACTCCAGGGAGAATGGCTGTTATCAAAAAGCCCCAGAACAACTGAAGCTAGTGTGAGAGTGGAAAGGAACGCTGACACCTGCTGGTGGGACTACGTTATGCTCGGTCTCCCCTCATCTCCACAGCACAAAATGACCCTGTTAGGAAGGGAGCTCCCACTTCCAAGTTTTATCCTCAGAACAAAAGAAAAAAATAGAACTTACTGTCAATGTTCTGGCTCGTCAGGGGCTATCTCACCCGACTGCCAGCACTGCTGAGAACAGGGGCACGGTTTGGATGCCAGGCTGGACACCCTGAAAGTGACAGCGGTCACCGTGGCATGTTAGAGTTCCAAGGGGTCTGCAGGCCCTTACGCGCCCAGAAGTGACCAGTTATGAACACAGAAACATGATTAAAATCCGACCAAGTCTTTTCAGACACGGTGGCCCACAGCTGTAATCCTAGCACTCTAGGAGGCCAAGGCAGTGGATCCCCTATGCTCAGAAGTTCAAAACTAACCTGAGAAAGAGTAAAACCCTATCTCTGCTAAAAATAGAAAAACCAGCCAGGCACTGCGGCAAGTGCCTGTAGTCTTGATTACTAGGGAGCCTGAGGCCAGAGGATCACTTGAGCCCAAGAGTTTGAGGGTGCTGTGAGGGACGATGCCACAGCACTCAATCCAGAGCTATAGAGTGAGACTTTGTCTCAAAAAAAAAAAAAAAAAAAAACTCTCCCACATACAAGAGTCTATAAGATTACTAGCTGATTTCTCAGCAGAAACCTAAACAGTCCAGAAGGCAGAAGATGAAATATTTAAAGTAATGAAAGAAAACAATCAGTTAGCTAAGAATATTACATATTACATTCAATAAAATTGTTCTTTAAAAATAAAGGAAAATTGAAATCTATAACCCAATTATAGCCCAAGAATATGGGGAAAGGGAAAAGGGAGGGGAGGGTAAGGGAGGGATGGGTACAGGGAGGGTAATTGCTGGGTCCACACCTACGGTGCATCTTACAAGGGTACATGTGAAATTTACTAAATGTAAAATATAAATGTCTGAACACAATATGTAAGAAAATGCCATGAAGCCTATGTTAACCAGTTTGATGAAAATATTTCAAATTATATATAAAACCAGCACATTGTACCCCATGATTGCATTAATGTACACAGCTATGATTTAATAAAAAAAAAAGAGGAAAATTAACTTTTACATACAAACAAAATTGAAGGCGTTAATTCCCACTTGCCCTATAAAAAATGCTAAAGAAAGGCCTTCAAGTCAATAAAAAAGGATATTAGATGATGATGAAAAGCCATACAAATAAATAAAGCTTTCCAGGAAAGACAAATATATGAACAAATATTTTGAAAGCTGTATTAGTATAAATTTTGTTTATATCTTCATAATTCTTACACAGAGCATAAAAAGGACTCTAAAGCTAAATACATGAAAAGGGAAATGAAAAGAAGTAAAATTATCTCTGTTCACAGAAAACATAACTTATGTAGAAAACCCAAAATAGTCCACACCAAAAAATATTAGACCTAATAAACTGATTCATCAAGGTTGAAAAATACAAGATTATTATGCAAAAATCACTTGTTTTTTCTAGCATATGCCAACAATAAACTGAAAAAGAAATCAAGAAAACAATTCCACTTTCAATAGCACCAAAAAGAGAAAAATTACTTAAAATAAATTTAGTTAAAATGTTCTACCAGCTAAATATTCATACTCTAGCTGAAACTAATACTAATATTAGATGATGTTGACTTTTTTTTTTTAGTATTTTTTTTTTTTTTGTAGAGACAGAGTCTCACTCTATCGCCCTCGGTAGAGTGATATGGCATCACACAGCTCACAGCAACCTCCAACTCCTGGGCTTAGGCGATTCTCTTGCCTCAGCCTCCCGAGTAACTGGGACTACAGGCGTCCGCCACAACGCCCGGCTAGATGATGTTGATTTTTAAGGCAAAAACAATGTGAGAGATTGAGCATCATTTCTCAATTACAAAATAGTCCATCCAATAAGAACATACATCAATTATAAATTTTTTGCATCTAATAATATAACCTCAAATTATATACAGCAAAATCAATAAAACTAAAAAAATGGACAAATTCACCATTTTAGGGAAAAAAATTTAATTTACCTATAAGTAGCTGATTGATGATAAAACTATATATGACAAATTAAAATGTATGGAACCTATTTAGAGCTTTTCATACAGGAAAACGCATAGTCTGAAAAGCATATGTTAGAAAATAAGAAAGAAAGTCAGGAATCTAGAAAGAGAACAGCAATCAAACTAAATTTAGCAGAAGAAAAAATACAAAGATAAAAGGATAAATTAGCAAAACAGGAAATCCATATACCACGAAGAGGATTTTTAAAAGCCTCTGTCCTTTAATAAGATTAGTTACGTCTCTGTGACAAAGTCTTTTCACAGGAGTGAGGTCCCAGCAAGGACCCTTCCAAAGGGAAATGGAGCAGCTGAGCTTACAGGATGCAGAATGAGACTCCTTGAATCTGTATTCTTGACCCTAACATTTAGTACTTTTATGACCTAAGCCAGGACTAAAATCTTTTTGAACCTCTCCTCTGAAAATGAAATTGTAATGATACATACATCACAGGATAATATGAAGACGGAATGAGATTGTTATAAAAAATACAATAAATATTTGCAATTATTAATATTTTTGAGACTTCTGATCGTCCAGGCTCCTTGCTGTTCTTGAATGTCACTCTTTGTAGCTTAGATTTCTTGAAAATAGTCAGAAGTGGCTGAGAGTAAATGGTAAAAATGAGGACAAGGAAGTAAAGGAGGAAGCTGAAGTGTAGGGCGAGTATCCAACCCCGGAGGACACGGCCAGCTCACTGGAGAAGTGACCACGAGCCCAGCACCACTCCACGGAAGGACAGAGCTTTACAGGGTGACCTACAGCAAATGCAAAGACCCACCATGTGGTCCGCAGGTCTGATACTGAGAGTCACAGAGGGAGAATCTGTGGCAACCTCCCGAAGTAGCAGTTTGAGGAGGAGCAAATAAACAGATGTGGAAGAAGAACGAGAATCTCCCATTCCTAGCCCTAAGATTCCCAGGTCCAACATGCAGGCGTTCTGGGGAGAAGCTAGCAACCACACTGGGACACAGCAGTGTCATGACTCACCAGAAAAATGGGGAGAAAATGGGGAGACCATGGCTCCCAAGGAGGGACAGGAACAGGCAATCAGCTCTAGAGCAGGAAGAAGAGAGTCAGAAATTCAAGTATGACATTTTTTCAAAGAAGAGTGCCTTTGAGGGAACAGGAGGACACTTGGTGAATCGTGCAATTGTGAGATTATAAAATTTACATTTAGGGGATTTTTGTTTTTATGGGGCTGGCAAGTAAAGGAGGAAATGTTGCAGATTGAGAAATATTTTGGTCTCTGTACACAGTTCCTAAGCAGTTGGAATATTGGAATTGAGAAGCGTCTTCCTATATGTTAATGAGACATCCCAGACTGCTGGGCAGCCTCAGAACGGGGCTGCCTTCTGAATCCTGTGATCAGAAGGTTGGAACTTTGGGACCCTCCCTCCTCCCACTCCCTCACCTTTCCCCCATTCTCCAGGGAGAGGAGCAGGCCTGGAGATGGGGTCAGGCACTAATGGCCACTGAGTTAATCAACCATGCCCACATAAAGAAGCCTCCATAAAACCCAAAGGACAGGGCTCAGAGAGTGGTAAGGTTGGTGGACTCGGGGAGGTGCTGGGAGATGGTGAGCCCAGAGAGGGCATGGAAGCTCCCTGCCCTCCTCACCAACCCAGCCTTCCCTACCTTCCCCTATACGCCTCTTCCACCTGGCTGTTTCTGAGTTTTTTCCTTTATAATAAACCACTAACTTAGCAAGTAAACTGTTTTTCTGAATTCTGTCAGCAATCCTAGCAAATTATTGAACACGAGGAGGGGTCACAGGAATCCTGATTTAAATACAGTTGGTCAGAAGTCTGAAGGGAAGCCTGGACTCGTGGGTGGCATATAGAGTGAGCACAGTCCTGCGGAACTGAGCCAATAATCTGTGGGGTCTGACACTAACTCTGGATAGATAGTCTCAGATTTTAAATAAATTGTAGGACATCTAGTTGGTGGCCATGGAGAACTGGAGAATTGCTTGATGTAGAAAAACACACACACACACATTTTATCACAGAAGTGCTGCCAAGTATTGAGTGTGAGTATAGACTATACGGAAGGCAACTCAACATTGGGTATTGTTCCTAGTGTGAGGGGCAGGCTCCATGCTAAGGAAAGTACAGGCAAAAAGCCTATATGTGCCTTTAAACAGATTCATTCTGTGAGAACAGGTTTGAAGTCTTTTAGTGAGTTGGGAAGGAGAGACTGGGATAGGACTCCATTTTGACCTTAGGCCAGCTCACGCAGAAGGTAATACTTTGGTGAACAAAGGCTTGGTCCTGAGGGCAGGGCTTGTAGGCAAGTCTTGGAATCTCCACCCCTCCTAGAGAATGAATAACCACCTCCAGATGATCTGTTAAAGGTCTAGCATTCAAGCAGCTTATTCTCCCAGAGTTTGCTTTGTGGCTTAGATTTAATTTTAGATGTAATGATGGTAAAAGATAAGAGTATTGTGTTAGTTGATCAATAGACAGGTGGGTGCCAGGCCGGTGATGGCCTGGTCATGAGGCGGTCAGGTGATAATCACGAGAATCAAGTCACCAGATTTTAGATGGACGATGTATATATCATAAGATGATTGGTTAATAGTGTATATGTGTAGTATTGGCTATATAAGCTATGTTAAAATAAAAAATTTTTGCTACATGCCTAAGAGAGCTTGTAGCCTCCCTTATTCCATATAATTCCTTCAGCCGGCCTTAGCCTCTGTGACATCGCTCTGGACCCCAGATTACGATAACAGTAAAATGAGACAGACACACAGTCAATCTAGGCTCTCCTGAAAAGGGCTGTGATTTGCCCACATATGCAAGAGTATATCACCCAAACCAGGACAGTTTTGAGAGTAAAAAGAGTCACTATCAAGAACAGTGACTGTTCAAAGGAACAACCTGGCTCAGTTGAACCAGGACTTCTGGTAAGTCTTGTCATAATTCATGAGAAAAAATTATATGCAGTAATCACAACAGTATATTATACTTGGAGACCCCCCTGTTTTAAGCTTCCCTTTATTGAATAGGACAGTCTTCTAAGAAGCCATATTACCTCACTAAATGGAGAAAAAGCCCCACAATTCTGTAGTGAAGATGACTGACTTACCAGACAGACTATTCGGGAAACTCTCTGGCACATTCACATACCGAGCCCCTTCACAAGTCTTCCTGATGAAATCTGTGAAGACTTTCCAGTAATATGTTTGTTCAAGGGAAAATTGCGCTTTTTCAAGTATATGAAATATTCTGCAGTGAAAAATACAGAGAAAGCTAAAATTAAAAAATGATTTTCCAGATAATAAATCATTATAAATTTATCTGAACACAAATATATGCAAATATCCAGAAGCTCATTTAGGGAAGGAATTAGAACCTTTGAAATAGCTCTCAATATTTACTTATGTACAAACTCCTCCACTCTGATTTGAAAAATAATGAAAGCAATTTATGGAAATACAGAAAATATAAGACAGAATAAATCAACAAAAGAGAAAGGTGAAAATTAAAGGCCATAAAATGAAGTGAACTTTGCAGTTAAGAAAAATACATTCCCTGTTGAACATGTTTGATTAGAAATTTCCTAGCAGTCAAGGAAAGTGGAAATTGATCTCACATATAATTCACAAAGTCAAAAAGTAAAAACAAGGCAAATTTTCTGGAGAATTATAGCTTCCAAGACAAACCTGTCGCTGGTATTTAATGTGAGGACCCTGAGTAAAGTAATAAACAAGAACCTCAATCACATGCATACCTTGGACTGATCAGGGCTCCTATATAGCTTGTGAAAGATTAAGCCAATAGTTAAACTTTAAGAGAACTGTTGTATATTTTATAGACGCCTTCCAATAGTATCATAAATAATTTAAATATATTTCTATTCTATTCATTAGAAATATAATGTACTATGTTGATCTATCATTTGAGTGTAGATGAGGGTAGTTGAAATCATTCTGTCATCTAGTTTTTTCAGAAGTTTCCATCAAACATGTACTTACACTGTGGACAAAAGCTGGTGCTTACAGCCAGTAGAGAAGACATCATTCTCGGGTAAGGCATCAGCTCCCAGCAGCTGGAAAAGCCGAGTGCAGGAGAGGACTGCCTCTGACAGCTGTGTCTCAAGTTCCCGCCAGTCCAAATATCCTTCAGGTATTAAAACTGGCTTATTTGTAAGCCCAGTAATGACTTCTTGTAAAATATGATCCTTAAAAAGGAAACAATATGTTGCTTGTAATAAATAAAAGAATTCAAATATGCATACCTAGTTTCACTTAATAAGGCGTCCACTTGAGCTGTGCATCAAAGACCATGCCCTCGAGGGTGACGATCACCTAAGCTGTAGCTCTACTACATGAATTCATGTAGCTCTCTTAGATGAATCTTTATTCATGTTCTAGTTAACAGGCTCCCAGATAAAAACTTATCCAAAAATAAGGTAGGATGAGACCCAAGCATCATAACCATCTGTTTTACCTGGTCTCCCCAAGTGGCCCAAATGAACCAGATCCCCTGATAGTCTCACTCTTGTTGGTAAGCTCCTTCCAAAGTTCCTCCAAGTTGACTCACAGGAACCCATAAAATGCAGAACGGACTCGAGCTAGTTTCAGTTGTACTTTTTGTTTGTATTTTGTTTTGTTTTTGTTTTTAATTTTATTTTATTTTATTTTTATTAAGTCATAACTGTATGCATGCAAGTTCTACCTTTTCTGAGGACAAGAAGCTCCTACTCTCCCTCCCTCTCCACCTCCTTTTGGGCTGGCTGTGGAAGAAGGCTGGCTACCCTGCTGGGAGACCATATGAAGAGGCCACACGAGAAAACAGATCCTGAGTCTCCAGAGGAGAACAGAAGCACTTCCTCCCAGTATCCCAGCGGAATATCCGCACTCCAGCCCCCACTGCCATCTAACTGAAACTATGAAGCAACAGTTGGTAAGACCAATGGAAGAACCACCTGGCTGAAGCCAGTGCTTTGCTTTAAGCCACTGAGCTTTGAGCAGTTTGTTACAGATAACCTAAGCATCATCCGAATATGCATGCAACCTATAAATAATCTCATCACCAGGAGCAGATCCTGCTGAGTCCTTGCTCTATGTGGAGCTGAGTTAAGCTTTAGATATAGATAGAAAGAAATGTGGCATGAGCTTTCTGCCAGGAAAGAGCTTATATCCGATAGCAGGAAAGCTATGTGCAAACAAACAGTGGTTTCGTTTTTTGAGGCCTCCATTTCTTCACATACACTTTTCTGTCTGCCCAGTATCCACTCCTGACTTCTGTTTGCTTCTAAATCTCATGCCTCATTTAAAGTTCATTGACTTATGTGGGAAGACCCCCCAAATACTGAGCATTTAGGGGGTCTGCCCTTCTCAGCTAATATTTTGTCTTCTTCACATTTGTCCTCCCTTGGTCAAACCATCACACACAGAGTAGGTGCTAAGAAAGCGTTGATTGGATTGAACTATGTACACTGCCCCAACCACTAACTCAATTTTCATTTTGTTCTTCTATCATTTTGCTAGTCTCATTATTTCACTGGTTTTATTTAATAAGGAAGGAGATAAAAAATTAACAGGTCAAGAGAATTCAAAGGAAACCTTAACAGAACTGAGAAATCACTCAATACCTCCAACTCCCCCACCTACCACCACCATCATCACCAATTTTGGAATGAAATCCCAGGAAGGTAAAATGACTTGTTCAAGCTAAAAATGAGAAACCGCTGGGACGGTGCCTGTGTCTCAAAGGAGCAGGGCACCCACCCCATATGCCGGAGGTGGCGGGTTCAAATCCAGCCCCAGTCAAAAACTGCAAAAAAAAAAAAAAAAAAAGAGCGAGAGCGAGAGAGAGAGAGAGAGAGAGAGAGAGAAAGAGAGAGAAATCGCTAATGAAAGCCAGCTCCATTAAATAAGTTGCTGTTTTCCATGCTGGAGTATTATGTGTCTAGCCCCCACTGCTGTTGCCCTTTGCTGTCTTTCATTGACCTAGTTAAAAATAATTAGCAGAGACATTAGAACAATCCAATCCACAAAGTTGTAGGAAAATAAGGTTCGCTAAATCCCTACCCCACACTCACACAGTTAATACAGTTAAATACTCAGTTAACTTTTGTTTATTCACTCCTGCAACTTATTCAATTTGAGTATGAATTGTTCAATTATATTTGTTAACACTTTGATGAATAAAATTGAAAAATACCTAATAAATAAATAAACAGATAATTCTGAGATGAAAATGAATGGCAAAAATATGGATATTATTATATAATGTTTAATGCGCGATCAGAACAAAAGGGAATGAACTTGACATAATAATCTTGCCAAACAGGTGACAGAGCATTCTGCAGTCCCACCTGAGCACTTAGGGAAGGTAGCCCCTGTTCTGGGCAGTGAAATTTGAAGTATGTGACTTTTTAAAGTCTATGACCACTTTTGATTGATGAACCGAAACATCTCTCTACTTTTCTTAGTGTACATAGCCAAACATGAAGGGAGCCGAGACACTAGAAAACCAGAGAGGTGGGAGTGGCCTTGTTTGGGGTGCTCTTGGGGAACATCAAGCAGATTTTGCCCAGGCACATTACTTCCCAAGCCATCAGACAGAAGGAATGGGATTGAAAGGCAGCTGGGATCCAGTCAGACAGTTTCATTAATGTGTGTACACTGATATCAACACTTGCCCCATCAAAATTCCAGGTTAAACATTGCCATCTTCAGTGAATTTCATCTTAAAATAATCTCTTGGAAGAGCTCACAGGGTAGAATACTTACAGCATCCTCTACTGAACCAAGTAGTTTGTTTAAAACACCGGTCTCATTGGAGGAATTATGACGGCATAACAGTCCCTGGAGGCCGCCCCAGATGCTGGAGTTTACAGAGGGTGGGAGGGCCTCCTTCTCAGACAAGCGCTCATCCGGGCAGACAGGAGTAGCGTTCTGCACCAACATCTAAAAGATTCATGAGGGTGGGGAGGGGTAACATTTAGAGAGACTTAGATATCCTCTCTGTGGGCTCAAGAACGACAAATAGAAATAAGCAACCATAAAAATGTTAAAGCATTTCATAAAGTTCTTCAAAAATGTGCCTACTGTTCCCTTTATTTTGCTAGCACAATTCACAAGAGCAAAACTGAATATTGCATGAGCTTCCTGAATGTTTTATAAAAATTGTTTATTTATAATCCTTTGCTGTGCTCTACCTGCTTCAACTCCCAAAAGAACACATCCTTTTCCAGGTTCAATCGGTCAAGTCCAATCCATTTAAAATCATTAGCTGATGTCTCCAGGAGAATGAAGATTTCTGCAAAATAGACAAATGACTTATTATTCACGTAACGTAGGCTACTCCAAGCTTGAGTTCTCCGCCTGGCCGTGAATTAATAAACTGAATTCTAAAACACTGCATTTTAGTAAACTTGACCTGTTATCATACATATTATCACCTTCCTTAGAGAAGAGAAGAGAGAATGTTATTGGAATACCATTTTACCCTTTCTGAAGATTCACACGTAGGTGTTATTAGTTAAATGAGAGTTTCGTTACTAAAGTAACATCCCTGCTCATTTCTTCTTTCTCCTCCCTGAGACGATGAAAAGGCTCTAACCCACCTTGGCAAAAGTGCAAACCTGACTTGTCCTCAGAAGAGGACAGAAGGGCTAATGCCCACCGCAGTCAATGAAGTTCAAAGAAGAGCATTCTGCAAACCCGGCAGGAACATGTTCTCCCTGCCAGACTCCAAGAAGCAGAGGGGAGGAAAAGAGGGAATGAAAGATTCACAATGCACACAGGTCCCTTTGCAGGCTGAGGAATACAGATGCTGGCGTGAATGCAAAAGGCAAACCCCAATCCTAAGAAACTACCTGCCGCAGCCCACACTGTGAGCTCTGGCAAACAGAAGAATGCCTTCTTCCCAGTGACAGCACTTATTCAGCCCCGGTGTGCTGTATTTGAAATACCCTACAAGGCATCACAGCAAAACATAAATATGTACACAACGCCAGGAAACTTATCTCCAAACTTTACTATGCCACCAGGTGGTTTCAGGTCCATTTTCCAATAAATTTCATGTTTACTCCTAGTGAGTCAGTGACAAATAATTCCAGAGCTAGTTTACCTTGGACAAAACGTAAATTCTGGGTTATTGAATTCCGGAGAGCTCCATCAAGCTGAAGCAATCTCTTCAGAGCCGGCCACTGGGGCAGGGTTGGCAGCACGTGCTGCAATTTCTGCAGATGCTGTAATCTGAGGGCAAACATAAATAAATGGAATAAAATGGAAAGAAGTTCAAAGTGCCAACTAGGGAAATAAAAATTCCATTCCAAAGAAAATATTCCACTGCTTTGGGAAAGTGTGTTCATAAAGTCCCACTTCATCATAGAACCAAGTTCTTGACAAATTGCATTGTTTGAATCAGTTGATTTGGAGATGCTTTTGGTACTGAGTATATAGTAAACATTCTCTTTACCCCAAAACAGAAAAATTTATTCCTGACAGTGTGTAATGGAGGTGAGGGTTAGCATAAAGTTTCAGGAGAGATTTAAAACACTTGCCTTGAATCCTACAGTTATAAAACAATGAAAAATATTTCGAGAAGAGTTTCAAAATAGACAATGCATGGTAACATACAGAATCCATCACGGTGGTCCCAACTAGGGCAAATTAGCAATGCCTTTAAGATTCTCCAAAGTCAGACAGGTGCAGTGGCTCACACCTGTAATCCCAGCACTCTGGGAGGTTGAGGCTCGTGGATTGCTTGAGGTCAGGAGTTCAAGACCAACCTGAACAAGAGAGAAACCCCATCTCTACTAAAAGTAAAAAAACTAGCTGGGTGTGGTGGTTGGTGCCTGTCGTCCCAACTAATTAGAAGACTGAGGCTGGAAGGTTGCTTGAGCCTAAGAGTTTGAGATTGCTGTGAGCTATTATGCCACTGTGTTCTGCCCAGGGGGATAGAGTGAGACTCTGTCTCAAAAAAGATTCTCCAAAGTCAAGGTCATCAAAGGACAACCAGTCAGGCAGCTTGAGATATGGCGAAGACATGGAGGAAGTAATCCAGAAAAGAAGTTGAAAAGAAAATGAGTCTGAGAATGAGAAGAAACCGAAATCAGGATAAATGTGGAATAGTGAGGAGCAGGACGCAGTCACGCTGTGTGCAGTAGAACTGCCCCAGAGCAGGCAAGTCTAGGCTTTCTGAGTCTTTGCACAAGCACATGGAATCCTCACCCATAAAAAAGAAGCCAAGCTAGGGTGGCGCCTGTGGCTCAGTGAGTAGGACCCCAGCCCCATATAACGACAGTGGCAGGTTCAAACCCAGCCCTGGCCAAACAGCAACAAAAAAATAGCCAGGCGTTGTGGCAGGTGCCTGTAGTCCCAGCTACTTGGGAGGCTGAGGCAAGAGAATCACCTAATCCCAAAAGCTGGAGGTTGCTGTGAGCTGTGACGCCATGGCACTCTACCGAGGGTGACATAGCAAGACTCTCTCTCTAAAAAAAAAAAAAAAAAAAAAGGAGAAGAAGAAGCCGCCAAGCTAAAAGAAGAGAGAAACAGAAAAAGATGTGTCCAAGCAAATGCTCCAAGTGGAGTCCAAGCAAATGCTCCCTGGCCACGACTTTCAGCTACTGCCCTCAACT
>CAUYRH010106610.1:0-29007 GCA_963574655.1 Perodicticus potto
AATAATTTTATTCAATCATAATTGTGTACATTGGTGCAATCATAGGGCAGAATGTGCTTCATATACAATCAGAAACATTTTGATCGTACTGTGAGAGATAGCCCTCATAGTGTTTTCTTAATCACTATATAAAGACATTGATACTCTACATTTGATAAGTTTCACCAGTACCCTACTAAGATGCACCATAGGTGTGATCCCACCAATTCTTAAGGTACAACATAAGAATCTGAAGCTTCTAGAAGCCTTACTACTGTGAATAATAATTAGAGGTGGGTTTCTGTTAGAACTATCCTTCCTTTATCATTAGATTTAAAAGTTAAGGACAATGAAATTACTGTAAACTAATATAACCATGTATTTTCTCTCTACACACAGAAGATTCTGATAGACAGTGACTTTTTACTAGACATGTATAAGACAGTTCTGACCCTATTTCCTAAAGTTTAATGTTCTTATCAAGATCCAAAGACACGTGGTTTATTCATAACCTGAGATTCTTGTTTTTTCTTGATGGTTAAAAAAAAAAACAAAAAACAGCTTTTCTGTTTGGGTGCAGTGGCTCATGCCTGTAACCTAACACTCTGGGAGGCCGAGGCAGGAAGATTCCTTGAGTTCAGGAGTTTGAGACCAGCCTGAGCAAAGTGAGTCTCTACTAAACATTAGCTGGTTGTGGTAGTATACGTTTATAGTTCCAGCTACTGAGGAGGCTGAGGCAGGAGGATCAATGGAACCCAGGAGTTTGAGGTTACTGTGAGCTAGGCCGAGGCACAGCACTCTAACTAGGGCAATGGAGCAAGACTCTTGTCTCAAAACACACACACACACAAACAGAAAAACCCCTGCCCTTCCTCTGTTGGTCAACACTGGGATAAGTGAAGTAAATGACATTTACTATAAACTTAAAAATTCTTTCAGGCATGTGAGAAATTGCTGCCTTCCTAATGTTTGGATTATCCCTGCTTTTTTCTTTCCTTTTTCAAAATTCAGTTAAATCCTCTATTCCTTTGATATATACTTACTTAAAGTATGTATTACACTATGTACCAAGACATGTTTGAAGCCCTTGGGATAATGCAGTGAATGAACAAAAGTCCCAATTATTGAAGAGCTTACATTTTAAACAAAAACAATTACTGTATTTCCAAATGTATGCGCACTCTAGGAAAGCATTCTTAATCTTCAGCACCATGCACTATTAATTCCCAGTATAATACTATGATTATTCTTTCACCTCACTGGGTCCTCGCATCCACTGATTCTAATACTTTCTCCCAACCTTAGGAGTTTGCTATTAAAATTCAAAGAGAAGGAGGAGCTATATCACAGGATACTATAGTTTACAAAAATATTACTCTAGAGGACAATTGGTTTTCTCTCTAATTGTACCATCTATTAAAAGAACTGACATAAAAAATAAGATTTATCCTGATGCATAACACATACAAGATTAAAGAAAGAGGGTATCTGAGAAATGACTTTAGTATGTTAATGACATGTTCAATATAAATGAAATAACATTAAACATTTAGATATTTTTCTGAACACCAGATAAAAGAAATAATCAAAAGAATTAATATCTTTCCTTGGCTCAGCACCTGTAGCTCAGCGGCTAGGGCGCCAGTCACATACACTGGAGCTGGTGGGTTCGAACCCAGCCTGGGGCCTGCCAAACAACAATGACAACTACAACAACAACAACAACAACAAAAATAGCCAGATGTAGTGGTGGGCGCCTGTCGTCCCAGCTACTTGGGAGGATGAGGCAAGAGAATCACTTACACCCAAGAGTTTGAGGTTGTTGTGAGCTGTGACACCACCGCACTCTACCAAGGGTGACACAGTGAGACAAGAAATTAATATCTTTCCGAACCAAAAATGTAATTTCCACACTGTTGCAAATTTAAACAATCAACTATCTTAGTTCTATACTAATTTTCCAACAGTTTTCCCAATACTACCAACACAAACTCTCATCCTGGGAACATCCCCACACGTTTAGATCACACCTCTTCATTTTCTTCACATAGCTCTCAAGATCTGTACCATGACTTCTTTTTAAAGAAGCTTTAACCATACGCTCCAGGGCACACCACCCCTCTCTTCCTCCTATCATCTTACTTCCATAAAAAAGTTCACAACACCTTGTTGTAAAGTAGGTTATTAATTAGAATTGAGAATTTAAAGAAATTTTTGGTAGGGAAGAATGTTCAGGGCAGATGAATCCCATTCTGAACAAGTCACTCTGAAGTCCCAGAACAAACACCTGTTACTAAAATAGTAGAGACCAACATGTTTTCAGAGTAAAAATCATCACAATTACAAACCTCTATAACATCTTTACTAGGGATATTCTTCCCTAAATCCTATCAACTAAGCACACAGGTAATTTTATACAGACACAAGTTATAACCAAGTAAAAGGAAGCATCTTATAAAGTCGTATATAGGACAGAGCAAGCTCAGCTCTACTAGATCAGTTTAGCTTTATCTAACCCAAAGTTAGACAGCTAAATTAGAGTACTTTATAAAAGTAATTTGGCTTGCAACTTTTAATCTTTTTTTTTTTTTTTTTTTTGGCAGTTTTTGGCCAGGGCTGGGCTTGAACCTGCCATCTCCGGCAAATGGGGCTGGCGACCTACTCCTTTGAGCCACAGGCGCCACCCTCAACTTTCAATCTTAAAAGGAATTTTCTAATCAAACATTACTTATTGTGTACGATGTGTACACTGTTCTAATAAGAGGTGCATTATAAGCTCTGACGTCACCACTATATAATTTCATCCATGTAACAAAAAACACCATACCCCCTACACCTACTGAAATAACAATAATAATAAAATATATGTTGAAAAAGGGAGTTAAATAAACAAAAACATTATCTTTTTTGAACAGAAGACTGTATCTTTCATATGCAAAGATATAATAGAAAAACTCAATATATTCTATTTTATTGAAAAAAAGAAATTTTCTAGATTAAAAAACTCCTATAAATACTAAACCTGACTTCTTTCTACCATCCAACATAGGCCTAGTTGGTCATCACTCCCTGCTATATCATGTAGTGGTCTCTTCTGTTACCCCCACCTTTCTGAACTCTGTGCTTAAATAGCTATTTTCTTGATTTTTTCCACGGTAGTCTTCCTACCATGGGTTATCTTTCACCCTTGTTCCCCTCCCATCATCCCATCAGCATATCTTATTATATATGTAGCATTTGGATTATGAATATTCCAAAATTACTCACACTTTTTGCTATTTTTGAACTTTTTGTTTTTCTTTGGCTAAAGTTTGTACTCGCTCCGTTTTAAAATTGTGCTTCATTGTTATACACCCGTCAGTCCTACCTCTTTCCCAAACTCTCCCTTAGAACCCAGAAGCCGTGCAAAGTGCAGGCGAGCCCGGTAAGCAGGTAGTCCATCATCAGCCCATCTCACGGAGGCCGCTCTCTCCTGGGACCCGCCCCCTTCTCCTGGGACCGCCCCCTTCTTCTCCTCCACTCTGCACTGCCGCTCTCCAGACTGGGGCACAGCTGCGGCCCTGAGACTTGCCATCACCAGGGGGTTTCAAAACCGAAGGCAAAGACTCACTGACAGCAGGGAAAAAACAGACAGGCAGTCCCGGGATGCATCGCCAGCAAGAGCTGACATTTATCAAGGGATATGGAAGACAGGGAAAATTTAATGAAGCCACTCAGTGACTACCGGGAGAAAAAAGAAAGGTAACATAACTTATCTCTGGACTGTAGAGTAAAACAAATATTGAGAGCTTTCTTTGTCAACTACTAAAATCTGAACATTTCATAGCAACCTTTGATATTGAAATTAAAATACATTCTGAATCGGGCTTTAGGTTCATCTGTATGTTATTTCTTACATCCGGGATGCTCTTTCTGTGTATAACTGAAAAGAAAAGGCTCGGCACCTGTGGCTCAGCGGGCTAAGGCGCCAGCCATGTACACCTGAGCTGACAGGTTCGAATCCAGCCCGGGCCCGCCAAACAACAATAATGGCTGCAACCAAGAAATAGTCGGGCGTTGTGGCGGGCACCTGTGGTCCCAGCTACTTGGGAGGCGGAGGCAGGTGCCTCGCTTGAGCCCAGGAATTGGAGGTTGCTGTGAGCTGTGATGCCACAGCACTCTACCAAGGGTGACAGCTTGAGGCTCTGTCTCAAAAAAAAAAAAAAGAAAAGAAAAAAGAAAAGAAAAATATCATACTTCCTTCCTTACTGCTTTGTAGTCAATTCTTATCTAAATACAAATATCAAATAACTTTTAATACTTGAGGAAAAATGTTCTTCCTAATTTCATCTCAGTATTCTTAATATAATTAACTCTTCTCTTCATACTAAGTAAATAAAGAGTTATGCTTTAATGGATACTTCTTGGAATTATTAAAAAGATACACTGTACCTAAAGCACAATATTAAAAGTAAAATTTAAGACTAGAAAAAAGCACTTCTTAGTTCTTTTCCCAAAGGAAAAATACATGAAAAGTTCCCTATAATTTGTTACAGTAATAAGTCTATGCCTAATGTACTTTATATGTGATTTATATAACAAACTTTAAGGTATCTCACTGTTTAAATCATAATAGAAACGTGGATTTCATGGTAACAGCCCAAATTAATTCAGTTAATGCCATTTTTTTATGTTGTATTTAAGCCACTTTCCTACCCCAGGAGCTATAAGAAGAGCTGCCTATACCACTTTAAAAAATTCCTTCCATTTCATAAAAAAAATTAAAAAAAATTCCTTCCATTTCATACTCTTCATCTGGTCACAATTATTCACATGACACAAAACATGGATCCTTAAATCCCAAAGTCTTTCTTGGGTTCTGTTTATACCAAAATTGTATTTTCTACCATAGCCATTTGGAAAGTTATTTACTGGTTTGAATAGTCACAAAAAACTTAAAATCAAGACAGGATCTCAACGTTTTTTATTTGTTTTGGGAAATAACATGAGGAGAAGTGAGTTCTAAAGACAAAAGGGAACATCTTTCCTCTGCAGGGGTCAGGGGATGAAGGCAGCAGCACACTGCCAGAGAAAGGTGTTCAGAAATGGCCAGAGTAAAAAGAGAACATTGATCAAAGTCCCTTTTCTTCCTTAATTATCTATCATAATCATTGGTATTCATTTACCTCCAAACAAAAGGGAAGATTCCAAGGCAAAGAGACACAGCCTTCTAAGTGAAAGGCACATTTATAACTTCAACTTAAAATGTACAAAAGCAAATCACATAATTAAAATCCCTGCATCCTATACTATTCTGATTTTTTTTTTGTAAAAAAGGACCTTGAGGTTAGCTGAAAATATTATTTTTCCATATTAAATTGACGTCAAAACAGCAAGCTGAAATGTTGTGGGAATTACCTAATGATTTCCAAGATTGAATTATACAGATGTAAAGCAGAAGTAACCGCTTACTGGTTGGCCCAGGAAAATTTGTTTCAAACTACAAAACCTAATATGACCATCCCATTCCCTAATACAGAAAGAAATAAAAGAACTCAACACAAATCCACTGTGTCCAGTTGACATTATTAAACCTAAAGGCATTTTTGTTTCCTCCATATAAAGTAGGCAATAACAACTGAAAATATAACCATGTCTATGTGAAATTTAAAATATATGTGACTTTTCTCATGGATTCTCGGCCTTTTGGCTAAGATTAAGTGTAAAATATATGTGACTTTTCTTACTTCTGTGGATGCTAATGTCTGTATTTTTTTCCCTGTATCTTCTGTCTGTGGGAAAAACACCCAAGCAGTCTCTATAAGAACTCAAACACAAAATATACTTTACTTCATCTTTACTAAACCAAACTGCAAAATACAAGGGTCATAACTCACTTGTACAGATAACCCAAAATCATCTCAAATTTTATTTTCCTATTCAAGTATCTCTTGGAGAAACCTACAATACACATATATAGTTAGTGACCCAACTTAAACAGCACCGATATTTCATATAAAAGTGGCAAAGCATGAATAAGTGAAGCAGCAGGTGATACCCCCTACCCAAGGGTTTGCTAATTTTTAAAAAATGCTTGGGTTAATAGCTTAAAAAACTTCCTACCCTCAGAAATTCTAAACTTAGTTGCCAAAAACCAAAAAGTACCATGAACATACATAAAGGAGATATATATCCGGCAGCGGTGACTGTGGCTCAGCCAGTAGGGAGCCGGCCCCATACACGGTGGGTAGTGGGTTCAAACCTGACCCCAGCTGAACTGCAAAAAACAAAAAAATAGCCGGGCGTTGTGGCGGGTGCCTATAGTCCCATCTACTCGGGAGGCTGAGGCAAGAGAATCGCCTAAGCCCAAGAGATGGAGATTGCTGTGAGCTGTGTGATGCCACGGCACTCTACCGAGGGTGCTAAAGTAAGACTCTGTCTCTACAAAAAAAAAAAAAAAAAAAAAAAAAGGAGGCATGTATTCAATATCAGCTTAAAAATAATTATCTGTATATAAACTTAAATTAAAAATTAAAATACTATCTATAATAATAGAATGAAACAGCAATGCTTTTTTGAAAACTACTACCCTTATCATGACCAATTACCTCTTCTTCCTGAAAACAGTGAACCATGTTCTATGTTCTTCTACGCATATCTTTTCAGCTCCTACCTTGATAACTTGGCCCACTCTTTGTCTAAATACCTAAAACGTATCTCCATTTTTGCCCCCACCCTTAAAATCTTAGTTCAAATGCCACTTGCTGCCAAGTCTTCCTTAAGTTTCTCTACTATCATCCCCTATATCCATGCATACATCATAAACTCTTTAAAGTAGGAACCACATTTCACCCATCTCCAGGGTTCATACACTGTAGGTTATCAATAAATATTTATGCACTGGATATGTAAGTTTGACCTTTCATTAGTCATTTTTGTAGTTCTTATTTCTCTGTGAGTAGTCAATTAACTGTTCCCTAAGTTGGAAATTTGAAGAAAATTTTAAAATAGTTTAACATTCAAATATTTATAGCCTCTCTGTTCACAATGGCAAAGATGTGGCAAAAACCCAAGTGCCTGTCAACTCATGAATGGATTAATAAACTGTGGTATATCTATACCATGGAGTACTATTCAGCCATAAAAAAAGATGATGACTTTACATCTTTTGTATTTACCTAGAAAGATTTGGAGAATATTCTCCTAAGTATCTCAAGAATGACAAATCAAGCATCCCATGTACTCAATACTAAGTTGAAACTAGTAGATTAACACAGATTCAAGAAGGCAAGGAGGCTCAGCAAGTTGTCCCCTAATAGGTGCAATATATAGGTATAAGACACATTTCCTGGCTGAAGGACTCAACTGCAAGTCAGACTTTACCTTACCAACAATGAAAACTAACCATATGTACCCTCCTATTAATCTGAAATTAGAAAAATAGACTTAAGTAATTAAAAATCATTTTAAATGGCTTTAAATATAAATTATAGGTACTTTTTACTCATTATTAAGTTAAAAATGCATAGCTAAATGTAGGGATACCTATACTTATTTTAAACTCAAGATCGCAAATCAGTACTAAAATTTTCCTCCGTACTTTCACAAACAATTAAGAGGCACATATTTTACTGAAGCAACTATAAGATTTTTAAGGCATTCAGCCAATAACTTTGTAAAAATCAACTGAACACAAATGTATCTACAAGGATGTTTATCGCAACATCATTTATAACAATCACCATGAGAAAATAAAGGAAACCACCTAAATGAGCACAAATACAGAATAAATACCTTATAGAGTCCAGCATGGTGCTGCATGTGCTCTTCAAGAATATTTGATATCACAGATAAAGTCGCATAAATTGTTACGTGGAAAAAGCAGATTGCAAAATAGGAAATGGTTACACAGCTTTTAAAAACAACAAAAACAAAACATATATGAAGCTTTGGAAGAAAATCGTATCAAACACAGTCAGGTTTCTTTTTTTCATGTTACCACTTGGGACTGTCACAGATCTATGAATTCTGTGTTTTGAGAAAATATCAGCAAAGCACACTCACGGGGCATTACAGCAAATTTTCAAAAGTTGTTTTTCTTTATTATGACTCCTGTCACTTAATGACACCTGGTTATAATTGCAATAAAGAAAGAAATTAAAGATTTAGCTAAGTCAATTAATTACCCATGCTAAAAGAGCTCTGATCAGCCAAACCTGATTTGTTAAAAGTCTCAGAAAGAAAATGTAACATGACAGCAGGTACAATAATGAAAATGAGCAGAAACTAAACTGGAAATGGAATCAACAAAAACCACTATGCTTTTTTCTCTTCAAAATTTGGTTTTTTAAAAGTCAATCTTCTCAAGTCATCCTCCATCACAGGCTTTAGAAAACAAATCAAGCTAGACGCGATGCTGATGTTGAGACAGGACAAAGAAGTGTAAAAACCAGCCTTGGTGGTTGAAAAAAACTTTTAAAACTTTTAAAAAACTTTAACTTGAAAAAAACTTTTTATAGGTTTTCCTGCTTCCTCAAATGGGAGGGGGCCTAAGCCCTTCTTCACTGGATTGAATTTACTAGATTTTGTAAGTTCTTCCCATTCATCAGTCCAGCCTGAAGCAAATGTAGCTCCCAGATACAATAAGTAGGAAGAAAAAACTAACCAAGATCAAGGATCTGTCTGAGGAATTAGTGATGCTTAATGCTACTTAAGTTTGTTTGAGGATAATAAGAATGGAGGCATTTTCTTTTACCTTGACAGCATAGTATTTTTAAAAATAAAATATTTGTTTCCCACAATAAGTTAATACTTCATAAAGCTCAACTACCAACGGATAAAACAAATTAATGATCTCTTTGTGTGTTCTTTCAAGTCCTTTGTCTTTTCTTCCACCATCACCTTGGGTGGTAGATACAAAATTTTACATAATGATTTCATAGTCTATCTTTTGCTGATAATAAAAGCCACTCATTTACTGTACAAACTTATAGAAAAAGGCTTAAAGTCAAAATCCCCTGCAATCCCACTATTTGGAGACAAACACTGGTAAGATTTCTTTTCTGTTCATATCTTTTACTTAGTTGAGAATGAGACTTTGTATACTGGTTCTGCAGCATGATTAACTCAGAGCACTCAAAGAGCTTCTTTTTACATAGAAGACCACATAAAAAAAGAGTCTGATGTCTCTCCAAGGATGGCCAATTAGCTTTCCCTGATGAGGAAATGCTCAGAGATTCAGGTCATTCCTTATGAGATCATGATGCAGACAGGGTGGCGCCTGTGGCTCAAAGGAGTAGGGCGCTGGCCCCATATACCGGAGATGGCGGGTTCAAACCTGGCCCTGGCCAAAAACTGCAAAAAAAAAAAAAAAGAAAAGAAAAGAAAAGAAAAAAAAAAAAGAAAAATTGGAAATAGAACATTCTTGGGCAGCACCTGTGGCTCAAGGAGTAGAGCGCTGGCCCCATATACTGGAGGTTGTGGGTTCAAACCCAGCCCCGGCTAAAAACTGGAAAGAAAAGGAAGAAAGAAAGAAAGAAAGGAAGGAGGGAGGGAGGGAGGGAGGGAGGAAGGAAGGAAGGAAGAAAGAAATAGAACATTCTTGATTGTTCATCCTTGGGTGCCAAGGGCTAGGCTCAGTAAGTGCCACCCTCAGTGTAGCGTACGTGTAGCCTCAGCACATGCATCCTGGGGACTGGAGGAGTCGTGGGCACTAACTCTCTAACATGTTGTATTACTCTGCTGGGACAATTAGGTGTTTACACGATGCTTAGAGTCTACAGTAAAAGTGTCCTTCCATCCTCACCCCCATTCTTAAAGTTTGGCAAAGTCTCGTGTAACATTCCTGAAAATTATATTGGTTGATGTGTCTCAGGAGATTTGCTCTTCATCACAAATCCAAAGAACTACCTTGAGCACTCCCCAGGTACCCAAACACACCCTCTCACACTAAACAAGACTGGGATAGGCGTAGATGATTCACACAAAGGCAAGAGGAGAAACCTAGAAAATGAGGCATGCTTTTCCTTATTAAAACATTAAAACAAAATTCAGACAAATTGACTATCTTTAATTTCTCCTCTGACCATATCTGATAAGGTCATTACTACTTACATGTTTGGAAATTCTTGATTAAAAAATGAAATAGAATGAAATGGTAAGGAAGGAATTCTTTAACTTCCCATTCTTATCATGGATTAAGCTATTAACCTGACTTTGCCCCTTATAAATCAAAAGTGATTCATCTTGTTTTTGTAGACACAGTGGTCCCTTGCTTTTGCTGGCCTCAGACAAGCAGAAGAGTGCAATTTCAACATGAAGAGTAGTGATTCAAATGGAAAGGAGCTGAAAGCTTTGCAAAGAAAATATTCTCCTTAAGTAATAATAATGATGTGCTTGAATCCTACATGAATATAATGTTCATATGATCAAGACAGATATTACACGCTGGTTCCAGAGGTACTGACAAAAGCAAAGGATGAAATGAGAAAACCAACTCTTTCTCAAGGGAAATCTTCTATCCCATGGGAAGAAAGTGGCATAAACAACCTGATAGACTTTCCCTGTCCAGACAAGAAATGCAAGGCACTGCAGAGCAGCCATGTCCAAAGCAAACACACCATTTAGAGGAAAATAACCCAGTGCAACACTGGATCCTTCATCTGATAGAGAGGTTAGGAAGGTTGTGTGCCAGAAATAACAGTCGTTTTTTTCCCTTCAAGGTTTGCTTTGAATTTTAATATGCTTAATGTTTAAGACAACCGTATTTTGTTTTCTAGGTCAGTAAAAATAATCTCTTTTGTCTAAAAGATTTATTTGGATACAGTCAGAGATTTGAGAAAGTACTTAACGTTAATACTGAACAATAATCCTTTGTTCAAGCAGCAAGTTACATGAAAGAATGTTACCTATGACTACTGGAAGGTAGAAAATATTATCATGTGGAGATTAATCCTATTAATCCAGGGGTCACGGTTGTTTCCATTATCAACACACCATCCTTTGTATTTTAAAAAGTAGTTATTTACTACCTCTAATTCACACCATTTGCACTATGGTTCAAATTTGTAAATAAGGTGAATATCTGCTCTAATACAATTTTTTTAATAGTATATATATTTTTTATTTTTTATTGTTTTATTATTTTATTTTTTTTTTTTTGAGACAGAGCCTCAAGCTGTCACCCTGGATAGAGTGCTGTGTCATCATAACTCACAGCAACCTCTAATTCCTGGGCTCAAGCGAGTCTCCTGCCTCCGCCTCCCAAGTAGCTTGGACTACAGGTGCCTGCCACAACGCCCGGCCACTTTTCGGTTGCCGCCGTCATCATTGTTTGGCGGGCCCGGGCTGGGTTCGAACTGGCCAGCTCAGGTGTACGTGGCTGACGCCTTAGCCCGTTGAGCCACAGGCGCCAAGCCTACAATTTTTTTAATAAACCATACGGCAGTGGTCCTTTGGCACCAAGGACCACTTTCCTAGAAGATAATTTTTCCAGATGGGGAGTGGGGCAGATAGGGGTGTGCGTGGCATTAGATTCTCACAAGGAGCAGCAACCGAGATCCCTCACGCATGTGGTTTATGGGGGTTCAGGCTCCCATGAGACTCTAATACCCCCACTGATGTGACAGGAGGCAGAGCTCAGGCAGTGATGCCTTAGGAGAACCATCTGTAAATACAAAGGAAGCTTCACTTTCTGACTGCCCCGCTTCCCTCCTGCCGTGTGCCCAGTTCCTAATAGGCTGCAGACCAGTACTAGTCAGTGTCCCGGGGGCGGGGACCACAGATATTAGGAATACTGGACCAAGAATCAAAAGTATGGGCTGGGCACAGTGGCTCATGCCCGTAATCCTAGCACTTTGGGAGGCTGAGTTCCAGAACAGCCTGAGCAAGAGTGAAACTCCATCTCTACAAAGAAGAGAAAAATTAGCCAGGTGTGGGGGTGTGTGTCTGTAGTTCCAGATCCTCAGAAAGTTGAGGCAGGAGGATCACTTGAGCCCCGAAACTTAAGGTTGCAGTGAGCAACAATGACACCACTGCACCCAGAGTGCAGTGCTGTTGAGTGGGAGAGTGAGACTCATCTCAAACCAGAATCAAAAGATCTTAAACTCTGGTGCTTACTCTAGCACTTAATAGCTGGGTGAGTTACAGCAAGATATACAACGTCTCTGACTGTCTTTCTCTCTCTCTCTCTCCACACACACACACACACACACACACACACACACACATTCATATACACATATAGCCTGTGAAGTCAGACTAACAGAATCAGAACTGCCCTCTCATAAAATCAAGTATTTCAATGCTAGCCCTACGCAATTAAGCCCAATTACAAAGGGCTTAATATGTCACTCTGAATAAGAGATTAAGAAATCAAATGAAAAGGGGCAGCGCCAGTGGCTCAAAGGAGTAGGGCGCCGGCCCCATATACCAGAGGTGGCGGGTTCAAACCTGGCCCCAGCCAAAAACTGTAAAAAAAAGAAATCAAAGGAAAGGGAAGAAAAGGAGGGGAGGAAAGAATGAAGAAACAAAAGGGAAAGGGAAAAAGGAAGTCAGACAGTAAAACAATCAATGTTGGGACCAGGCTATATTAGTGCGAATAAAATGCACATGAGTGGTACATCCACATTTTTCAATTCCTTTTCCTGAAATACAAGACACACCTATGCATATTCACCAGGATTATTTCATACATTTTGTGTAATATCTTTATTTGCCACTATCTAAGAATTAAGCAGTACTCACATTTATTTTAATTCTAATCTAAGCTCAATGGTGAAGTAGGAGATAGTGTTTGCTCAACTGGCCACATTATAGTCTGATTTCAGGTCCGATGGAAAAAAGCAGAGATTCATAAAATAAAATATGATAAATGATTCAAATAGGCCAAGTATCTTCTAGATATACCTCATGAATATCTAGTCCCATTACTAGCCAAGAACAGTTAGTCTCAACATGCTCATTTCGTATCAGAAACTAAACCAGAACTGAGAAAGTTGCTTAATATGTCACAAAATGACCTGTCTTCTTGAATTATGTACAGCCCCATCAAGGAGCCCAGAATCTGTTGCAAAGATGAAAGAGAAATCTGGTAATTGCTGAGGGCAGAGCCTTGGCAGGGACTGATGCTTTCCCAGAGAAAGAAAACTCCATGGGCTTCTCTCTTTTTCTCCTTCTGAAACCCTCTCCACCCTGTGCATCAGTGCTCAACAAGAATTTGTCAGTGGAATGCTTCATTATGCAGTGTTTCTCCTTCCTTAGTGGTTAAAAATGTAAGGGAGTAGAGGTTTTTAACTTTACTATCAAACAAGTGTTTGCTAGATGAGATTAATTATTAAAAATCACACCACTTAGGATGTAATTTGCTAAATGGTGCATAATGAAGTTGGATCACAATAAAACCAATAAGTGTCTCTTTACTCATATTACCATAAAGTCTTTTGAATTCCTATTTTGACCTGTAGACATTTTTTACATCTTTTATGCCTCGCTGCAGTGTTTGTCCACTTGGAGTTTCAATTCACACTTGCCACAAGAGGAGAGCTTTTTAGAGATGGAGAGTTTCAAGGAACAGGGGCAGAGAAAGTGGATAGCAGAAGACGTAACTGATTTGGGGATAAAGGATAGTCACCAGAACTACTGGCATAGGTGGTATATTACAACCTTAACGTGGATTTCATCTTTTACTAAGTTCCAATTCTAAGTAGAGTCATAAGCAAGAAGATTAACATAAAATGATAATTCAAACATAAGTTCCCTCTTGAAAGATGACCAGTTTTGAGTGTCCTACCAGGTGTAATAAGCAATAATGCTTTTCCAAAGGCCTAGTGCCTGTTCTCGTGAGTTTGCATTCTAATGAAAATGTATCTGGACTATGTCACCGAACAGCCAAATGGGAACCAAGAGAAACAAATCAAGGACTAATCCATTTAATTAAATGACTCATGACCCTCTTTCTCCTAACTTATACTGGACTACACACATCTCTGTGTTTGTTTTTGGGTATACTACATTAATCTGAAAGGGACAGTTCTTAGAAACAAATGACCTCTACATTTTCTTGAAGCAGGAATTCCATGCCTAGTATTTCAGTGATACTTATTTTTAGCTGATTAAATTTTCATTTCTCAACTAGTCAGATAGAGCCATTGTTAAGCATTAGGAATGAAGAATAAAAAGAAATGAAGAAACTCTTGAACTATCAAGTGTTTGAGGATCTGGTTTTCTGCACCTTCTTCATCAGTTACACTGTACATAGTAAATCCACCAGACAAACTCTTCATTTTGACATTCAGTGTTTTCTATTTATGTCTCAAATTATATACATGAATGTACAGTAATCAATCTGCCCTTATGACATTGATTTTTGACCAAATATTATACAGATCTCCAAAATCTTCAGTAATTATCCTTACTTTCTCTTGGGACTTTCTTGTAAAAACTCCTTTTAACCTTTAAAATAAGTCACCAGAATGCAGAATGCTTATCAATATTTGTCCACTGTCTCCATACACAGATTTCTGTATCCTTATTTACAATCTTCCTGCTAATGAATTAACTTGAAACAAACATCAAGTGTAAGATATCAGTTCAAAGACTATTGATTTCCACAATGCCTGGACACATAAAAATATCAACTAGGAAAAGACTAACAGCCAAGTCAGATTACAGAAGAAGTGTGACCATGCTTCCGGAGGAAAAAAGAGCATGATACCACAGAAAACTATTCAAGTTCAAAAACAAAAGTTTCAAGCAAATTTCAGGTTAGAGAGAGAGAAACACACATTAAACCATTATAGTCATCAAATTGTTCCCCTAGTTTAATGTAAACAGGGAAAAAAAAATTCCAAAGTTCCATTCATCAACCACCACCAAACAGGAAGAATATTTAGTTGGCTACTGTGGGAGAATTTTGTAAGAAATCAGCAAAATCCTGGAGCTTCATATAGACTCTTTCTTCTACGAAGTCCATGGGAGGTAATTTACCAGGCCCTAATTCCACAAGTCTAGGCAATTAATATACATGAGAATCATCTGTGGAATGTGGATTCTTGGGTTCCACCAGCAGCCATATTTCATTCAGCAGTCTTGGGACTGACCCAGGAATTTGTATTGTCAATAAACACCCTGGGTCAATTCACTCTGAGTCAGGAAACTCAAAAATACTGCTCCTGTACCATCAGAGTGCAGAACTCCACTGCAGGAATCTACAAAAGCAGTGACACACTGAATGACAAGTCTATTATGTGACCTAATAAGAGCATCCTCTTTTAAACCCCAAAGACTGGAGGCCACCAGTGAAGGCCAGCCCCAAGGCCAGCTGGCTCACCTAAGCAGCGGTAGGGAATGACGATGTGCCCGTGGGTCTTGCACTGCTTCCGGCTCCGCTTGCACCAGTTCTGAATGGTCACCGGTTGGTTGGCTTCCACCACATTGGTGATCTGCAGTTCAGGATAGACCTGGGAGGGCACACACACGAAAGGTAAACTGTTAGTGGAGGCAGGGGTGGGAATCCACCAGGACCCAATAAACCTCCACCGTGATTACAAGGTATTGCCATCCCCTGATGGGCCAGTCTGCCGCAGTGCTGACCGAGCTAAAGAAATTCAGCAAAAAGAAAAAGATAAAGGTGACAAGTACCTGGTCATTCCATGCAAAATACAAAGCCAGGTGGTATTTATTGCATCCCATGCATTCGGACTTAAAATATCACTTCTTAATGGGAAAAACAACAGAAAGAAGAGGGGGAAAGGGCGGATTCTTATAAGTCTGGCGTCATTTTCAATGCAGAATAAGCTAGTGTAGGGATGATAGTGTCCTAAATAAATGTTATAGTCGATATGCCTCAGATTATTATTATTACTTCAAGTTAACCTCCCCATATATTTCACTGACAGGACAAGCACTTTATATATAAGATATGAAACAGCAAGCTTTCTGTGTATAAGTTCTTCTCTTTATTACAAATAATTTAAATGATAATGATTTATCAAAAAGTTATCAAGAAGTGTTATTTATTACTTTCACCTTTTATTTATGCTTCATTTTTCAGAGATGGGGTCTTACCACATTGCCCAGGCTACAGCACAGAGGCTATTCATGGGCATAATCATGACACTCTATAGCCTCCAACTCCTAGACTCAAGCAATCCTCCTACCTTAGCCTCTCTAGTAGCTGGGGTTACAGGTGCATGTCACCATATCTAACTTAAGGATGTCATTTAGATAAAAACTGCACTCATGAATTCTCTTCCCTCTGTAACTAAGTGTGGCCTTTTGTTTTTATTACTGTTCTGTGTAAGCCAGGGTTTACTGAGCACTGAAAATGAAATGTGCACCTTGATCAACTAAAATATATTTGTGAAATATCAAACCACTTCTATTTATTGATGAGTAGAGATTTAGAAGAAAACTAGAAATGCAAAATCCGTATCTAAAATGAACTTTCCCTTGCATAAATCTTGCATTTTATCAGAGTTGCTGTTTTGGCAGAAATGTAACAATGAAAAGTAAGAACTGGGGCCGCAAGCAAGGAAACGGTTATAAGGCCAGTGTGAAAACTAAAGCAGGGCAAGTGAGAACATGAGGGGATTTACACGCAGTTAAAGGGTGTTTAAATTATGGAGTGTGAATCCTGATGTGAGCTAAAGAATTTTTGGCATAGAGGCCCCTGAGAAAGTGAAGTGGTAAAAAGTAGTACTTGGAGAGTCAGAAGGTTAAAATGAAGATTTTGGAGGAGTTGCATTTGCTGGTCATTGTAAGAGGCCTCATATGACCACTGGTGGGAATGGGTGATGAAGAATGAGGAAGGTGGTCGGACGTGGTGGCTCACGCCTATGATGCCAACATTTTGGGAGGCCAAGGCAGGTGGATTGCCTGGGCTCAGGAGTTCAAAATCAGCCTGAGCAAGAGCAAGACCCCACCTCTAAAAAATAGCCAGTTATTGTGGTGGGCACCTGCAATCCCAGCTACTTGGGAAGCTGAGGCAAGAGGATCACTTGAGCCCAAGAGCTTGAGGTTGCTCTGAGCTACGATGCCATGATACTCGACCAAGGGTGACAGAGTGAGACTCTGGAAGGACGGACGGAAGGAAGGAAGGAAGGAGAAAAAAAAGAACGGAAAGAAAAGAAGAAGAATCAGTGAGGAAGGCGAGATCACTAGGAGGAGAACTGGGAGACTGAGAAAGTGCAGTACTGGAAAGATTGCCCAGGAAGACAGTAAAATCACTGATGAATCGTGGAAGGAGCAGCTGTGTTGGACGAAAGGCGGCCAGGACCCAAAATGTGCAGTGTTTGAGGGGGACGCCACTGAGGCAGAAGGAGGCTTTAGAAAGGACTCCAACAGGCAGAGGAGGGTGGTGATCCAGTTGGAAAGCCTGCACTTCACAGCTGGCAGCTGGCGTTGGGAGGGGATTTAGGGAGGAGAGGGCACAGCGGTTTGGAAGTGAAAATGAGGAGGAAGAAGGACATCCCCACCTATTGGCACAGCCTACGAGGACTGTGAGGAAAGCACTTCCACCTAAGAAGGCTGTGGGCGGTAGTGCCTTCCTTCGGGGGAGAATCGGGTTTCTGAGGAAGACGAAAGTATGTGCGCGCAGGTTACAGGACACAGGGGACTGTGGTTATGACTGTCAGTGGCATCCAGAAGGTTCAGCGTGATCCTGAGTTTATTTACTGTGATGATATTTTGCTTATCATGGATGTTTTACACATTAGTTTTGATTTTCTAAAATGCTGCATGAAAGTGTTTTTTAAGCCAGAGCGTCAGATTAGGCTATTTCAGATGTAAAAAGAATTTCAGAATTTACAAGTTTAATTCTTCACTGTACCAAGTAAACTCAGACATTTAAGTATTTTTGAAGTAATTCCCTCCAAAAAACTGAGGGAGCTTTTCTTTTCCATCACCACACACCATTGTTTCCCAATAGTTCTCTTTTTTGGAGGACTTTCAACGGATGACTAAACTGCTTTGGAGATTCCGCAGAACTTCTTTCCCCAAAACAAAACTAATCTGGACAAACCAAATACTGCACAGATCTCTCGACAGATTCTTGTCTTTCCACTAGTTCGTATGCCTGGGAGTCAGTAAAGACGGAAGTGATGTCCCACGTTGAGTTGGCTGCTTTGATATGATAAAAAACACCTTTGAAGTAAAATGATTCTATTAACTGGAAGACCATAGGTTATATCCATCATATTTTTCAGTATAGATAGTTTTATCGTAGGGTAAATAGGTTTAAATTATACTGAATGGTAAGTGCATTTAGGTTCTGAAGTATTTTCTAATCTCGATTCCTAAGTGCCTCACTCTTCTCACCTTGGTCCTGGCCCCAAGAAAAGTCATTAAAAAATAAGGAACTGGCTCGGCGCCTGTGGCTCAACAGGCTAAGGCGCCAGGCACGTACACCTGAGCTGGCGGGTTCGAAACCAGACTGGGCCCGCCAAACAACAATGATGGCTGCAACCAAAAAATGGCCAGGCATTGTGGCGGGCGCCTGCAGTCCCTGCTACTTGGGAGGCGGAGACAGGAGACTCGCTTGAGCCCAGGAGTTGGAGGTTGCTGTGAGCTATGATGCCACAGCACTCTATCCAGGGTGACAGCTTGAGGCTCTGTCTCAAAAAATAGTAATAATAATAATAAGGCACTGAGAATGGATAAATACAGGGTCCTTCCAGGCACTAGATGCAGTGCTAAAAACACATGGGCTATTAAGCCATGAAAAAACATGGAGGAACTTAAATGCATGCTGCTAAGTTAAAGACCCCAATCTGAAAAGGCTCCAGGCTGTATGACTCCCGTCACTTGACATTCTGGAAAGGGCCAAGCTAGAGCAGCAATAAAAAGATGTGGTCGCCCGAGGTGGGGAGGTAGAGACGAAGGGGCTGACCACTGGGGGCAGCTATTCCATGTGATACTAGAGTGGTGCATACGTCTCGTTGTACATTTGTCCAGACCCAAAGAATGTGTAACAGTATGAGTGAACCCTAAAATAAACTGCGGACTTTGTGCAATTATAATATGTGAACATAGGTTCACTGATTGTAACAGATATACCTGTGCAATTATAATACGTGAACATAGGTTCACTGATTGTAACAGATGGTGGGGGGGTGTTGATAATGGGGTAGAGAGAGAAGAAATGTCTAAGAAATCTCTGTACCTCCCTCTTACTTTGGCTGTTAACCTAAAACTGCTCTAAAACATAAAGTCCATTTCAAAAAATAAAAACTAAAAAATAAGGCATCAGTTGGTATAGCAGTGTGGGATAAACTCAGTGGTGGAGGTATGTATGCTGGGAGAACTCCCCAAAAGGTCCCTGATTTATCAGAATCCTGGGATAAGGGTTTAGAAAGTTATTCTTGAAAACACTGCCGGTAACCTAGCTCCAAAGGGGGTGCTACAGCTACCTTCCTTTGAAGTATCTTAACACCTCAATACATACATTTCAGGTTATATAAAATGCTCTACTTTAAAACACCTCTAAAAATTTAATATTCCCATGACTTTTTTCTATTAATAAAAAAGGTGAAGTGGCTTTTTGTACAGAAATATAATTTTCCCACTACCTTTACTTGTTTATTATACCACAAAAGTACAGCACTCGTGCGTCATAAACTCTATGTCACCAGAGACTTTGGACCAAGGGTCACGACTCTGTGCAGTAAAGTGTGAGTTACTGCATTTTTCTAAAGGGGTTCTGGCTGCCACTTCTCAGAAATACTACCCTGCAGAGCATTTCCTCAGGAGTTGCCAGTTTTCTATAAAACTCACAAGCAGGTGCAGTCACATCATGGTCCCTTCTTTTAATTTGAAACCAACATGTTGTTTGCAGGTTACAAATTGATTGGTAGAAGAAAAGGATTTCCTTTACAAGTTGGTTGCACACCTTCTTCAGAATCTTATTGTAATGTCTGATATAACAGCACAGTAACTTACTCGCTTGACAATTTTCAAGCGGGTACAATTGCAAAATGACATATTAAAATCCGGGAGCTTCGTAGAGTGATCTGTGAAACACATAATTTACTTCCAGTTCCCAACACGAAATCTGCAACATACCTTATGTGTTATTTCCTCTGCTTTCTTTTCTCTCTCCATAACACTGACAAAGACAAGTGTTGATATGCAGATAGATGCAGAGATTATAAAATCTGAACCACATAAAGCCCATTAAAATTAAAGCAATAACTTCAACCCGATTCAGTTACTTTTACTGATAAGGAGTTATTAATTTGGTTTTGCCAAAGATAATGCGGCTCACGCCTGTAATCCTGGAGGCCAAGGTGGGTGTTGCTTGAGCTTAGGGGTTTGAGACCAGCCTGAGTAAAAGTGAGACCTCCTATCTCTACTAAAAATAGAAAAACTGAGGCAACAGGAGTGCTTGATCCCAAGAGTTGGAGGTTGCTGTGAGCTATGACACCATGGCACTCTACCCAGGGTAACAGCTTGAGCCCCTGTCTCAAAAAATAAAAATAAAAATAAAAAAATAATAATATCGGGGGAAGAATAGCAATAATCAAGGTAACACGATTTCTTTGAAGCACTCACTGCAAGGCCCTTTAATGAAAGTGATTACCACATGTACAACTAAATCCCAACTCGGAAAGCCAACGGCAAAACAAAACGAAACAAGAATCAAATTCTGACAGAAGTTCCCAATGTTATGCCTAGATTTTTATTAAATAACTCCAATGTATGTCCTTATCAGCATGTTTATGTTCAAAAAAGAGCTTAGTGCATAGTTTCAGTCAGAAATTAAAATTAAAATAACCAGACACATCAATGTCAAAATGGCTGGATAAGTTCCTGAATTTTCGCTGGAATTGCAGGAGCCCCTGTTCTCCTTTATCTGGGGTTTTGCTTTCTTCAGCCTCAGTTATCTGCACCCAATTGTGCTCTAAAAATGATACATGGAAAACTCCAGAAGTGAAGAATTCATAGGTTTTAAATCATGTGGCATTCTCAGTTTTGTGAGGAAATCTGTGTCATCCTGGCTCCATCCCACTCGGGACGAGAACTGTCCTTTGGTCCAGCATATTCACGTGTATATCTGCCTACTAGTCACTCAGTCTTGGTTGGCAGGGAGACTATGTGTCTAGCGGTGCTTGTGTTCAAGTCACCCTTATTTACATAATAATGACCCCAAGTCACAATAATAGTGATGATGACCTATTGTTATAATTGCTCTATTTTATTATTAGCTATGGTTGTTAATCCTTTCCTGGACCTGATTTGTGAACTAAACTTTATCATAGGTACAGATGTATAAAAAACACAGAGTATATATAGGGTTCAATACTACCCATGGTTGCAGGGATCCACTGGGGGTCCTAGAAGCATCAAAACTTAGCACAGGAAATAAAGACATGAGTTCCTTAAGCTGTTTAATTTGCATGCATTTCCCAACACATACATATACTGCTAACACAACAAGCAGTGCCAACGATTTGCTAATACAACAAACATTAGCAAATCCCAACTCTCGTGCCCCCTTTCTTTTCTAAAATGATGCTTGTGTGGAACCAAATTACTGAGTATTCTTTTGAGGATTTAAGAAAAAGGACTCGAGATAACTACAGCTATATTAATTATTAATATAATATATACCTAAAATAACACAGAAGCAAATCCCAGCCTGTGTCAGCTACTGGAAAACTAAGGTATCCTCAATTCCTATACGTCTTCCTAAATTATAGCTGTACAGAGCGCTTGCTGTATAAATACAGTCTGCATTCCAAACACACTCTACCTAAGATCCTTTAAACCACACTTCAAATGCCCATAAGGGCTCCCCTTCGTGGACAAACCTCCACTCACCGTGTAACACAATGCCAAGCCTTCTTAGGGAATGCTTTCTTAGGGAATGCTTCGTGGTACTTATCACAGTCTGCCTCACAGTACATATCTGTGCTGCCTGCGTGGTGAAAGGGCACTTTCCTGAAGGGCAGGAAACACAATCTGGCCCGCTGTAGCCTCCCTGTGGCGCCCCACATTCATTATCTTTAGCTTTAAGGCTATCAGGAGGTAGCCAGCCCCCACCCCCACCCCTCTTTGTGGGGCTCCAACCCTCAGCCTCCTGAAAGAGGACTCATTAGTGACCGTATTTCAACTCAGCAGCTCCATCGCCACAGCTGATGGAAGCCAGAGGAAAGCAAACTATACATGGCATTCTCTCTCTCCAAGGCGTTGAGAACACACACAGGCTCACACTGGAGAAGGATGCTTGATGGAAAGTGGGGATAAGTCAGAGCCAGAAGGGGGCTGAGTGGAAACTCACAGGTGAACGCAAACTAGGCATTTGGAAGCAGCAGCTGGTGTGGGCCGGAGGGAGTAGGGAGAGGTGCGGAGAGAGGAGGGGAGGAGAGACACACGGACAGGCAGGATCCAGCAGGGGCCTCCTGGTGACCCCTTAACTCCTGTGCGTCAATTAGGGAGTCTGGCTTCTGTCCCCCTCAGCAAGCCCTGTTCTATACACAAGCTACGTTAGTACCTTTATGTTCCTTCCAACTAAACAAAACCCAAGAAAAAGGCCCAGCTCAAATGCGGGTTCACCTATACCTCCTGCATGAGCCTTTTGCTCTCCAAACCCAGACCACTCGGTTCTCCCACTACCTTTTCTGCTTCCTCCCGTCACTTTATCTGATCACTGAGCTCTTCCTACCCACCGTTCTGCCTATGAGCCGTCCTGCTCTGTTAGAGGGTAGCGCCCTGAAGGTGGGGCTGGGGACAACATAACTCACTTTATATGTAACTATACGCATGCAATTATTACAGTGGCCAACCCTGTGATCGCACAGTTAGTATCTGATTAATAATTAATGACTTATTTCTGGCTAAGGTCAGAACTCGCTCATTTAAGGAAATTCAGTATATGTGAAGCTTCTGTTGAGTTATAAATCTATCTCGTAAGTAGTTACTGGATTATGAACTTTTGAGGAAAATGAGCATCTCACTGACTTTCAATATTCTTCTTCCAAGTACATGTGACAACTCATACAAATAATACAGCATCTTTTACAAGACGTCATAGATTAAAGGGAATAAGCACTGTTGAGAAAAATGCTTGGGATGGCTCCCACTTAAGCTAACAGGGTCCATAATGCTGATCCAGGAAAACTGAACAGCGGCCTGCCACCTACCTGGCTAAAGAGCTACATTTTATCTTCAAAGGCTAATTTATCAGCACAGAGAATATGTTTTTTCAAGAGACCTGAGGGCGGTGCCTGTGGCTCAAAAGAGTAGGGCGCCGGCCCCATATGCCGGAGGTGGTGGGTTCAAACCCAGCTCTGGCTAAAAACTGCAAAAAAAAAAAAAAAAAAAAAGAGAGAGAAACCTGAAGAAGTTTCAGATACTCACAGCCAGGAAGGAGCTAGAGTTGAAAGAATCTTAGGTCTATATTAAAAAGTTATCTTGGTAGCATAAGTGGTTTTGTCCACTGCGGAAATACCTTAAAACACGGTCACCATTAGAACATTTTTGTTCTAAATTTAAAAAACTAAAGTCTCTCTTTTTTGTTTTTTCAAGTTGGAAATATATTAATCTCAGACAAGATGACATTTAAGTTGCTAAATACGCAAAGAAAAGACACTGATGATATTTAAGAAAGCCAAGAACATGCAGTTATATATACACAGAAATATAAAAATATTTCTTTAAGACATATGTCATGGGCCAGGTGTGGTGGCTCACACCTGTAGTCCTAGCACTCTGGGAAGCCAAGGCAGTTGGATTGTTTGAGCTCAGGAGTTCAAGACCAGCCTGAGCAAGAGCAAGACCCCATCTCTAAAAAATAGCTGAGCGTTGTGGTGGGCACCTGTAGTCCCAGGTACTTGGTAGCCTGCGGCAAGAAGATATTGCTTGAGCCCAAGAGTTTGAGGTTGCTGTTAGCTATTATACCAAGGCACTCTACCCAGGGTGGCTCTATCTCAAAAAACAAAACAAAACAAAACAAACAACAAAAAGACATATGTTGTGAGAGTCCTCCAGAAACTCTTCTCTATTCCCAACATTACAGCAAATGGGGGACCAAGTCCCTTGTTGGCAAAGAGGCCATCAAGGACAAGTGATTAATACCAAAAGTCTTATTTACACACACTCACTTCCAAACAACCAAGACTTCTTCAAGAATACAAGATCAAATGTGGCTAATAAAAGGCCAAAACAAAGTTAATGGACAGAGTAAATGGAAATTAGAAATTGCTACTAATTCTGAAAATAATTTGCCTACTTTTCTTCTTCTTCTTTTTTTTTTTTTTTTTGGCCGAGGCTGGATTTGAACCTGCCACCTTCGGCATATGGGGCCAGCACCCTACTCCTTGAGCCACAGGCGCTGCTCCCTACTTTTCTTTTTAGTCATTCAATTTTTAAGATCACCTTTAACCAAATTCTTAAAAATACTTTTTTCTTTTTAATCTTTAATTATTATGGATACATAATAGTTGTACGTATTTTTAGGGTACATGTGATGTTTTGATACAGGCATATAATACGAATTAACCAAATCAGGGTAACCAGGGTATCCATCACCTCAAGCATTTAATATTTCTTTATTGGAAACATTCTCTTTAAGCTAATTTAAAGTCTACTCTAACTTATAAGTACTGTTGATTATATTTACTTGGTTGTGTTATTAAATATTGCTCATTCCATCTATTGAACTGTATTTTAAAAACATTTCTTTGAAAACTATTAGGAATTGTGTGGTACTAATAAAATTATGTTTTAAAAACGTTAACCCAAAAGTCAATGAGTAACGTGATGCTTTAGCACACCTTACTTTACAGGCCTCCCGAGTGGCCTTAATTTAGCACTCTTTAACTTAAAGCAGCAGTTCTCAGCCTGTGGGTCATGACCCCTTTTTAACAATGGAAATACATTGTGGCATTAGGAAGTTAGGAAGGTTGAGAACCACTGATTTAAAGGAATGAGCAACAGACTGGCACAGTGTCTTCCCAGAATTGACAGAGACCTTGAATAGTTAAGATAAAAGAGTTGCATTTCAGACTTGCCCAGGAGCAAGAGTGTCTAGATTTGATAATTACTGAAGCTGAGTGATAGGTACATGGGGGGCGGTTATTATACTATTCATTCTGGTTTTATATATGCTTGAAATTTTGTATTTAAAAGAATGAAAAGTTTAAAAAAATCTAGTCCAGAGGAAAGAACCAGTTTGTAAATTTACATTCCATGTGAAAAAGGAAAAGAACCCAAGATGTGTATTCTATCTGTTTGATTGCAGCTAGTGCATATAAACACACACTTAAAACAAAGCCTCAAAAGCTCTATAAAAAATGTTTCTGAGGTAGCCTAATCATGGATATTTTACCTTTTGAAAGCTTTTATATACCAATTCCTTTTTTAAAGAACATATCCATAAAAATATATAATAATTGAGGGTTTACTAAGGGCTAGACATCACTGCAAATGTTTTATCTGTAGCATGTCACAGAATCCTCCACGACTTAGTAATTGCTCCATTTTACAGAAGACAAAACTAGAACTAAAATAAGTGCCATTTCTAAGTGCTCAAAGAGTATATTAATTCTAAGTTTTAAATGACTTAAAATTTTGTGTATAAACCAAGATAAAGTAGTGTGCTGGACAGTATATTTCTGTTTCTGGATTTAAAAGACACATATAAAAAATACTTCTGGAATAGAAAGGAAAGTCACATCTTAAACTCTTCTTAACATAAATTCTGTTAATAATGGGGGATACTGAAAACAGAATATCTAATTTAATTGAGAAAGAAAACTGGGAACTGAAAATCTCCCCCGTGTGCATCTCAGAGAGATGCTGAGATGCAGCCGATGAAACGCTGCTGCAGTGACGGGAGAGCAAGCAGAGCGGCTGTCTCCAGTGCCAGCCTTATGTAAAAGCAAAGGCGGTAGAATGGTGCAGGGAAGTGGGATATTTCCCAATAATCTGTATCTGGTTCAATTCTGCTCCTCACACTATGTATTAGTACAGGATGTTGTTATATGCAGGTCATTTTGAAAGTTTTAATTTACACAAAAATCAGAAACATAAAATCTACACGGACAGAAACAAATGATGCTCGCCTAGCAACCCCAATAAGCTGAACAAGTTGAAACTTGCACGGGTGAATCAGAAAGGATGCTGCTGTTGACGGTATTTCTTGGAAGTAAAATAATGGACCATAACACAGTCTGTCTCGTACCTACACATTTATACTCAGAGTTGGAAAATGCTGTTAAAGAACCTCATTTGATTATTAAGTCATTCTAATTCCAAAGTGCTAAATGTAAAAACACAACTGGGAATGTGGGGTAGACAGGTAAATCCAACCAATCCTTACATTTATACAGACTACAGACTATTAATGCATAAGATATATCCATAGTCATATATTGGTAACCCAATACCTCTATTCAAAAATTATTTCACTTAATATAAATTTTTGAATCTTTCAAATACCAAAACCACAATGTGACTATATGCCTATGATTTGTCAGTTCATTTCAAGCCTACAAAGGTAAAGGGTACACAGGGAAAAGCAATATTGATCAAGAATCCACTACGGCTTTTACTATAGCGCAGTATATACAATATGTAGTTAACATAGTGTGTACAGGTTATGTGAAAAAAGATCATATCTGTTGCTTGCTTTTTACTTAATTTTAATTTCATATTACTATAGAATGTAAACAAACAAACAAAAAAAAACAATTATTTTCTCAGAATCCCCTGTCCAGTTGCATATTTTAGAATAGAAAGTCGGGCAATGGAAATGGTTTTGCTCAACTCATCTAAGAGGCAGGTTTTCTTTTGTTCAGGTACTGGTGTGCTTTGCACCTTGATCCCGCTAATCTACAGACAAAACAACTGTTCGTTCAGAGCCAGAAGGTTAAAGAAACAGAGAACAGATATCATTAACTATGGAAAAGAAAGCATTTAGCAAAGAAAAGAGCACACACCCATAATCTAGTAAAAGAGATTATGAACAAAGCCAAATACACCTATCTTTCCTAGCTGGAAATCTGACTGCACCTGAAGCTTACTCTATTTCAAACTTCCTCCAGGGACCTGTTCCCTGTGGGAGGGACAAGAGCCATCACCCTCAGGAAGGCCCTGCCTGGTGGGAGGTGCTCTGCCTATTAGGAACACAGGGCAGCAGGGCCTGTGTTTCAAGTTCTTTCCTTAGAAGAAGAAGAAGAACAGAGCTGAGACTGATACAGTTTCCTGTTGAATAGACAATATTTAACTTTTACAACACATGCCTGTGTGTTCTGGTGATAAAGCGAGGACGTGGTCTAAGACTGAACGGGCAGCCTTCCTGGACTGCTCAGTGTCAAAGAGCGATGATGCCCTTCCCAGCCCGACAGGGTATCATGGGCTCATCTATAGAATTTGTGGGATGAGTAGGATGATCTTTCACATTCCTTTTCACAACAATATTTTGTGATTTTTAAGTCCCTTCTCTCCCCAAACTAACTTACCCCTGGAAACAAGCTAATTTTTCTAAAAGCATCTTGACCGGCAAATACTCGAGCTAAAAATCTCTCATCGCTCCCACTTATCTCCAGAATTACAAATCCCCAGATTTACAATTAAGACCCTCTACTTTACAGCTTCATTCCACCCTTTCTATTTTCTTTTCTTTTCTTTTTTTTTTTTTGAGACAGAGTCTCAAGCTATTGCCCTGGGTAGAGTGCTGTGGCATCACAGCTCACAGCAACCTCCAATTCCTGGGCTTAAGTGATCCTCTTGCCTCAGCCTCCCAAGTAGTTGGGACTACAGATGCCCGCCATAACGCCCAGCTACTTTTTGCTTGTAGTTGTCATTGTTGTTTGGCAGGCCCAGGCCAGATTCAAACCCACCAGTTCTGGTATATGTGGCTGGCGCCTTAGCCGCTTGAGCTACAGGCGCTGTACCACACCCTCTCTATTTTCTAAATTCTCTTCACAATTTGAGTTTATATTTATAAGCTCCTTAGGAGCCCAGAAGGGTATCCTGTTGCTCAGTAGCACCTAACACAAAACCCTCTCCTGTGCATCAGCAGTTATTATACTGAATACAGGTGACTGTATAAAACTTGGGAAGAAATAGATTCTTGAAGGCTGAGCATGGTGGCTCACACCTGTAATCCAAGCACTTTGGGAGGCCTAGGTGGGAAGATCACTTGAGGTGAAGGGTTCAAGACCAGCCTGAGCAAGAATGAGACCTAGTCTCTACTAAAAATAAAAAAAATTGCCAGGTACAATGGCACCTGCCTGTAGTCTCAGCTACTAGGGTGGCTAATGCAAAAGGATCCCTTGAGTGTCCAGGAGTGTGCGTTTTTAGAGCTATGATGTACTCAGGTCCAGGAAACAGAATGAGACTCTGTCTCAAAAGGAAAAAAAAAAAAAAAAAAAAAAAGACTCTTGAGATGTAAAAGTAAAGTGTCCTTCCTTCCTTCTTCTCAAGTCCCAAAGACTTTGGTTTAAATAAAACAATTTTGTTTTAAAAAAAAAATCTCATTTCATCCCAAAGAGAGAGGACAATAACTACTAGGGGTTAGCATATTTCCAAGAGGAATATTACACTAGTTTTGTTCTATTTATATTATCAATTCCTCAGGGCAAACTTTGTGTACTCTAACAGTTCACTGAGGCAAGGGGCCACTCTATGCTATTAAATGATCAATAACTTATAGTACATTCAAGTTGTTTCCATGATGCTATACTAGAGCTAAAAATTAAACTTAAAACAACTTGATTTTTTCTTTTTTCTTTTTTTCTTTTTTTTTATTTTTTGTACTTTGTGCCTCTAGCATAGAAGAGAGGAAAGGTACATTTTTCTATAAAATAACCAGAAAGGGGGCAGCGCCTGTGGCTCAAAGGAGTAGGGTACCAGCCTCATATAGCAGAGGTCGTGGGTTCAAATGTGTTTCTGGCCAAAAAACTGCAAAAAAAAAAAAAAAAAGAACCACAAAGGAAAATAACTGAGGCTCTATTGTGGTTGGTCATCTATTACTAATTATACATACAAACTACACTAAATCATCAATAAGAAACAGAACAATCCAGGGATCTGGCTTGTTTAATGTTT
>CAUYRH010106614.1:0-50963 GCA_963574655.1 Perodicticus potto
CAGATCCTTTGTCCGTTAATTATTTGTGCAACTATTTTTTAGGTGGAGTGTTAAAATTTTTGCTGTGGAGTTGTTTGAGTACCTTGTATATTGTAGATGTTAGTTCCTTGTGGGATGAATAGTATACAGATATTTTCTTACATTCTGTAAGTGGTTTCTTCACTCTGTTGTTTGTTTCCTTTGCTATGCAGAAACTCTTTAGTTTCAGATTCTATTTTTGTTTTGTTGCCTGTGCTTCTGAAGTTTTACCCACCAAATATTTCCCTACACCAGTGGTTCTCAACCTTCCTAATGCCACAACTATTTAATACAGTTCCTCTTATTGCAGTGACCCCCAAACATAAAATTATTTAGCAATGAAAATAATTTTATGGTTGGGGATCACCGCAACATGAGGAACTGTATTAAAGGGTTGTGGCATTAGGAAGGTTGAGAACCACTGGCCTAGACCAATGTCCTACAGCATTTCCCCAATGTTTTCTTTTATTAGCTTCATAATTTCTTGTTTTATATTTAAGACTTTAATCCATATAGAGTTGACTTTTTATACAGTGATTGATAAGGGTCTAGTTTCCTTGTTATGGTTATAGAAGTCCAGTTTTCCCATCACCATTTATTGAAGATTATCATTCTTAGCACCTTTGCCAAAATCAGTTGGCTATAAATATGTGGATTTATATTATTTCTGGGTTCTATATTCTGTCCCATTGGTCTATAGCAGCAGTTCTCAATCTGTGGGTTGCGACCCCTTTGGGGGTTTCCTGCATATCAGATATTTACATTATGATTCATAACAGTACCAAAATTACAGTTATGAAGTAACAACAAAAATAATTTTATGGTTGGGGGGTCACCACAACATGAGGAACTGTATTAAAGGGTCACAGTATTAGTAAGGTTGAGAACCACTGGTCTATAGGTTTTTAAGCCAGTACTATGATGTTTTGATTAGTACATATTTATAGTATATTTCAAAGTCAAGTGGTGTGATACCTCCAGCTTTGTTCTTTTTGCTTAGGACTGATTTGGCTGTTGGCTTTTTTTGACATCACAGCTCACAGCAACCTCAAACTCTTGGGCTTACTCAATTCTCTTGTCTAAGCCTCCCAAGTAGCTGGGACTATAGGCGCCTGCCACAATACCTGGTTATTTTTTTGTTGCAGTTGTCGTTGTTTAGCTGGCCCAGGCTGGGCTTGAACCGTCCATCCTTGGTGTATGTGGGTGGTGCCATAACCACTGTGCTATGGGCTCTGAGCCTGCTTTGGCTATTTGGAATCTTTTGTGGTTCTATACACACTTCAAGATTTTTTTTTTCTTCTATTTCTATGAGGAATGCCATTGGCGAGGGCACTATAAATCCTAGAATCACTAATATCTCAGTGGTGGTGCAGACTACAGACTGACTGCCTTGCAGACCTGAAGCCTATGGCTGGAAGGTCTTACTTTGCATTCAGATAGGTCTGAAGGTTCAGTCTGAAAGTTCTTACCTGGAGTATGACGCCATGGTGGCTTGCATGGTTCTGAGTTTCACTGTGGTGGCCCCAGTGTTAGCGTCCAACACAAAGGTCTATGTTCCCTTCCCTCTTCCTCCCAAGCAAACAGTATATCTTTCTGCACTGTGCTGACTTGGATTTGGGGAAGGGTGACATGGGTATTGTAAAACCGTCCTCCCTATCATCTTCAATGTGTCTTCTTACAGTGTTACAACTAGGTGCTATTATCTCTCGCTTGGTTTCCTTAACTTTTGCAATGGTATTTTCATGTGTGGATAGTTGTTCAAATTGATGTTTCTTCAGAAGTACAACTGATGAAGCGTCCTATTCTACCACTTGTTCTGCCCCTCCTCAATCTTTTATTGTGCATTTTATCTGGGAAAGAGGATGTGATATAGTGGAAATAAAACTGTATTATTAGGCAGAAGATTGCTAATCTCTGCCTTCCTGGCTTTCATCAAAGTGTCTGTGGTAATGACTTCCCCCACCTTCCTTATCTGCTATCTTCTCCCTTAACGCATCAATGTTCAGTCTGTTTTACTCTTCACCTTTTTCTACCCAAGCTAAGGCTCCATGTCAAATGTTTGGGGCACAGAGAAGAATAAAACGCATACTCTAACATTGGAAACATGTTCCTGACCTTGAGAATATGTTTCCTACCTTGAAGAAATATCTCTTAACATAAGGATCAACTGATGTAGTGTGTGTGTGTGAGGGGGGTTCTGTGTTCTGGAGGACTCTGTAATGGACTTGAAGTTAGAAACTCTGTCTATACTTCCCCATTCTGCCACTTAATGTCTCTGTGACCTTGGACTAGTCATCTTAATCTCCTTGAACCTAAATCTTTTTTATCTATTTATTTTTTTGAGACAGAGTCTCATTATGTCGCCCTTGGTAGAGTGCTGTGGTGTCACAGCTCACAGCAACCTCAAACACCTGGGCTCAAGTGACTATAAGCGCCCCCCACAATGCACAGCTATTTCTTTTGTGGGGGAGGTTGTAGTTTTCATTGTTGTTTGGCAGGCCTGGGCTGGGTTTGAACCTGCAAACTCTGGTGTAGGTGTCTGGAGCCCTAGCCACTGAGCTACAGGTGCTTAGTCTAAATCTTATTTATTTATTTATTTATTTATTTTATTGTTGGGGATTCATTGAGGGTACAAGAACCAGGTTATACTGATTGCATTAGTAAGGTAAAGTCCCTCTTACAATTGTGTCTTGTCCCCAAAAGGTGTGTCTCACACACCAAGACCCCACCACTCCTCCCTGCTTCCCTCTCTCTGCTCTTCCTTTCCCACACCCCACTTCCTCCTATTCTCTCTTTCTGCTCTCCCCTTCCCCAACCCCCCATTGTGTACTAGGACATTAATTGTCCTCATATCAAAATTGAATACATAGGATTTATGCTTCTCCATTCTTGTGATGCTTTACTAAAAATAATGTGTTCCATGTTCATCCAGGTTAATACAAAGGTTGTAAAGTCTCCATTCTTTTTTAAAGGCTGAAGAGTATTCCATGCTATACATGTATCACAGCTTGTTAATCCATTCCTGGGTTGGTGGGCATTTAGGCTGTTTCCACATTTTGGTAACTGTAAATTGAGCTGTGATAAACAGTCTAGTGCAAGTATCTTTATGATAAAATTATTTTTTTTCCTTTTGGGTAGATGCCCAGTAATTGGATTGGGAAGTCTAGCTTGAGTTCTTTGAGGATTCTCCATACTTCCTTCCAAAAAGGTTGTATTAGTTTGCAATACCACCAGCAGTCTAAAAGTACTCCTTTTTCCCCCACATCTGTGCCTGCAGTTTTCTCTATACATATCTGCAGATTTGAGATTTTGTGATATGGGCCATTCTAGCTGGGGTTAGATGATATCTCAGGGTGGTTTTGATTTGTATTTCTCTAATAATTAAGGGCAATGAGCATTTTTTCATATGTTTGCTGGCCATTCATCTCTCTTCTTTAGAAAAGTTTCTATTCAACTCTCTTCCCCATTGATATATGGGATTGTTGGCTTTTTTCATATGGATTAATTTGAGTTCTCTATAGATCCCAGCTATGAAGCTTTTGTCTGATTCAAAACATGCAAATATCCTTTCCCAATGTGTAGGTTGTCTATTTGCTTTGTTCGTTGTCTCCTTAGTTGTACAGAAGCTTTTCAGTTTCATTAAATCTCATTTGTTTATTTTTGTTGGTGGTGCAATTGCCATGGAAGTCTGCTTCATAAAGTTATTCCCCAGTCTGATATCTAGCAGTGTTTTTCCTATGCTTTCCTTGAGGATTTTTATCATTTCATGTCTTTATCCATCTTGAATCAATCTCTGTGAGTGTAGAAAGTTGCGGATCCAGTTTCAGTCTTTTCCATGTGGATATCCAGCTTTCCTAGGACCATTTGTTGAATCGGGATTCTTTCCCCCAGTGTATGTTCTAGTTCGGCTTATCGAAGATTAGGTGATTATAAGATGTTAGTTTCATTTCCTGGTTTTCTATTTGATTTTAAATGTCTATGTCTCTATTTTTGTGCCAGTACCATGCTGTCTTGACCACTATGGCCTTGTAAGGTAAAGTCCCTCTTACAATTGTGTCTTGTCCCCAAAAGGAGTGTCTCACCTCATTTTAGTATGGCCTAAAACTGGTATGCTGATTTCCCTGGCTTTCTTTTTATTACAAAGAACTGCCTTAGCTACCGGGTTTTTTTCTGATTCCATACAAAGTGAGGAATCATTTTTTCCAAGTCTTGAAATTACGATATTGGCATTTTAATAGGGATGGCATTGAGTCAGTAGATTGCTTTGGGAAGTATAGACATTTTAACAATGTTGATTCTTCCCAGTCATGAGCATGGCATGTTCTTCCATGTGTTAATATCCTCTGCTATTTTCTTTCTTAGGGTTTCATTATTTTCTATATCGAGTTCCTTCACCTCTTTTGTTAGGTATATTCCTAGGTATTTCATTTTCTTTGAAGCTATGTTGAAGGGAGTTGTGTTCTTTGTTAGCCTATCTTCTTGGCTGTTATTGGCATATACAAAGGCTACTGAATTCTGGACATTGATTTTATATCCTGAGACATTACTGTATTTTTTGATGAATTCCAAGAGTCTTTTGGTTGATTCTTTGGGGTTCTCTAAGTACAAGATCATGTGAAGGGTCAGGAGAAATCTTCTAAATACGGATCAAAATTGTTTTCACATAGTAAATGAGAAAATATCATGAATGTTACATTAATCAGGTGGATAAAAATATCTCCGATTGTATGGAAAGCCCGCACACTGTACTCCAAGCCTGAATCATTGTACACAGTTATGACTCAATAAAAAATAACTAAAAAATAAAAAAATAAAAATAGAGAGTTAAAAAGAAGAATATAGACATTGCACTTTGAACTTCATTTGAAAATAATTTAATTAATGGCCTTTAAAAAGTTTTGCAGCATAACTAAGATCCCTTTACGGCACATCAGCGTGCTGCCGCTCATCTGTTGAAAATCACTGTTCTAGACTAACAACACGAGGCCCTGAGAACCCGGGGTGGGGTTTACAGAGGTGGGAAGGGAGATGGGTTGAAGGATAAAGTGTGATGGAAAGAGCACCTTCCCTGGCACGGAACAGAATATCGACTCTGACTCTAGGTCTCTTATTTATTCGCTGAAAATTTAGGAGAAGGTGCTTCACGTTTCTGAGCCTAAGTATCTTTGGATATTAAATGTAGTGATAATCATATCTACTGTAAAGAGACGCTGTCAGAAATGAATTAAGTCACAGTATACGGCCCTGAAAGTAGCAGTTGGTCTATAACATCTGCCTTTTATTCTGAGTCATGCTGGCCACTTCCTCCCCACTTTCATTCTCGGAGCACGTCTGTCTTCATAGCGGAGCTTTATCCTGGATCTTGTCCCCAAGCCTCTGGACCTGATTCTGTCAACAAGTGCAATTCGGACATGGTCTGCCATCTCTGCCTTCAGAGTTGTTTCTGAAACTTCAACGCGAGGACGACTCTCTCTGCCGCGCTGGTCTATCTGGATGTGGGTGTAACCCAGCACGCAGCTACCCATAAACTGGGAATGTTTTTCATTTCAGCTTCCGGTGGTCAGTTGCCCACCTTCATGGTAAATGTATTTATGAGAGTTGTGCTGTGCCCTGCTCATCCTGCTGGGTCCTTGGGCATGGTTGTGTTATATCCTCTGCCTTAGTGGGCAGGGCAGCTCCAGGCAGCTCTCTGCTGTCCTCCAGCTTGGAAAGATGATCAACATGGACTCAGAAGACCTAGACTCAGTCCAGATGTTACTCTTACCCTTGCGTGAGTCCCTTTTCATCCGCTCAGGTCGTTGTGACATTAAATGTGATGGAAACGCTGGTGGAGTCTTTCCTTGAGCTCTTCATCATGTGCCAATTGTGGCAAACTCATCACACAAATTATTTAATTTAATCCCCCTAAAATCTTAATATCCCCAATAGGCAAAGTCTCTATCATTCCCATTTTACAGATGAGAGTGAGTGTCAGAATGAGCACGGAGCTAGAAAGGCAGAAGGGAAGGAAGGGGGTGTGTCAGGCAGGAGAGAAGGGGAAGAAAGGAAAGAGCAAGTCGCGAAGACGGAGGTTTCCGCAAACAGGACTTTTCTTTAATCTCTCTGTGTCCCACACTTTGTTAGCAACAACTATCTCTATGTCAGAAAGGGAAGATACGGATCACGAGGTCAGAGTTTGAGTAGGACAAAGTGTGTGTCCCTTGTCTGGATTCACATCTGGGGAGGTCAACGTTTTTCAGCACCCTTAGAAAAATGTTGAGAATTTTGTCTGTTTCCTGTGATGTTTAGTCCAAGATCTTGGAAGTGATACTTTGTAGGCTAGTGACCAGAGCTGGCCTAGGATGGAGTTATTTCAATGTTCAGAATGACCTGCCCATTTCACTAATATTTACAGGATGTGTTACATGGACCAGATGTGGATCAGCACTGCCGTGAAGCTGACGGTTGGGCGCTTTCTGCTTTCTGGGTGGAAAGGGCTGAGGCTTAGTTTCATTTTTTTTTTTTTTTTTGTCTTTCAGGTAAGAGTGGCTAGGTAGACAAGACCATGGAATCAACAATATTTGGAAGTACAAATAATTTCACGTACAAAACTCTTCTTGTCTTTGGTCTCAGGTCCATCACATAAAGTGGCTTAGTGACTGATGACGCGATCCACGTGGATCGGTTTGGATTATTTGCGATTTTTATTCTTTTTGCATACTTGCTAGTCATACTGAACCCGACCCCCCCAGGGACTGGGCACAGCCTGCTCATAGCTACATTACGAAGGTATTGCAAGTTTTGCCAGTACAGTGCAAAACTTTGGAATCTGTACAGTGCTGCCTCAAATCCATGTGTAAAGGGCTTTCTAGTTTAGGAAACGAATTTGCATCTGCTATTTAGCAGTTACAGTGATCATTTTAAATGGCCATCCCTTTCCCTGGTTTACAGACAGGGAGACGGAGCTTCAGGGGGAGAAGCAGTGTGAGCGCGCTGAGCCAGTGAACAGATCAGGAGGCAGGAAACGGTCCTGGAAACGCAGTTGCTGAGTCCTGACTTTCAAGGTTTCAGCTTTGAAAATCACTAATGAGGCTTGGTAATGGGTGGGCCTTTCATGAAAATATTGTGGAACACGCTTCTGACACATCACCATAAGAAAAGGGGGAGAAAAAAAGAAAGTGGGGAGAGAGCCAGTGTCAGCGGGGCAACCCCAGGAGCAGGCATCGTGTGATTTAGCACGGCACCCCTCTGAGCAGCAAAGGTTATGGTCTCTGCATCGCACATGATATATTTACTCATGTTTATTTTTCTCCTAGCCCAAAGACATAAAGCTGGTAAGTCACGAAGTGTGGTTCGACCCCCATCACATTTCAGCAACACGGCCCCTCCTGGCAACCTTTTCTAGGTTCTTTGGGCATCATAATCCCTTCTCTGAACTCTTTACAAGACGTGCTGCATTTGCTGGTCAAGAATGCCCGGTGGGAATATGTGCTGGGAGGCACTTTAGCAAATATCCTTTCTAGCAAATGATGTGTTTACTGCTGTTACTGAGCATTTCCTCTAATCTCTCTTCGGCCCTCTTTGTTCTTTCATGCCTTTCTTGTTCCCTTCCCGCCAGGAAGCCTCTTACCTTTGCTGATTGGGGGCCAGCACGTCTCTGCACAGTCGATCCGAGGCTAATGGGCCCCCAGAAGAAAAGCGAAGTGTGAGGCTCTCAGAATGCAGCCGTCTTCTTCTGTAACAAAGGGACAAAGGGGGATGGCTTCTCACCATCTCTCTTCTCCCACGACTCACTTTTTCTCATTTATCCATCCTTCTCCACACTAAGGACAACCAGACAAACTTGGATTATTTTGGAAATAGGAGACAATGTGGATAAAAATCAGTGTGCCTTTGATATTTGCGTAGTGCCTTTGGTGTTGGAATATCTGGGAAGCTGCAACTGAGAGCAAGGCGGCCATAGCAGAGCTCGGGGGAAGGGGAGAATGTGTGGAGTGGCCCCGTACCCGAGCTCAGGTACAGGACCCGTGACCTTCAGGCAATCCGAGAATCCTGTGGCTAGTTGGTTGTGAAGCCAGAACCAAAATTCAGTGAAAGCCTTGAATGTATTATTAGTATTTTTTTGCACCTATCAAGATGAAAAGGGTGACCCTTGCTCGTAAGTTGTGATGGAGGCTGCACAGTTCAACAACACGTCTTGTGGTTGAAGGAGACCAGCCCAACTCAACTTGAAACACTTTTTCCTGCATTTCACTCTAGTTTGTTTCCTAATTCCCTCCAGGTCTTTGCCCCAAATCACATTTTTTTTTTCTATTTTTATTTTTTCAGAGTCACATTCTGAGTGAGGTCACCATGCTGTTTATATCGTCCCTCCGACATTATCTCTTTCCTGCTTCCAATTCTCTGTAATGTTTATCATCATCTGACACATTGAAGTGTTTACTGTCTCTCTAGAGTGTAAGCCCCAGGAGGCAGGAATTTTGAATGTTTTGTTCTCTGTCGTGTTGTAAATGCCTAGAGTGGTGTCTGGCACATGGTAGGTTTTCCGTGAATAGCTTGTAAGTGAGTAAATGAAAACGAACAAATGGAGAAAGGGCGGTCGGGGGTCTTGCGGTCAGACCCAGGCGCTGTCCCAGGTGCTGCCCGGGTGAAGACCCGTTTTTCAGTCACAGAGCACACGTGTGCAGCTGCTGACCAGCTCTACCCAGGGTGGGTGGCTTTGGCTGTTGAATCTTTGCAATCACGATGGAGACTTTACAGTCATTCTGAGAAGTGTCTCCCTTTCCATTTTGATATTGGAGATTATTCTGTGTCTGGATTCTCCCCTCAAACCCCTGGATGATTTATCTTCACACCGTTTCTTTAGAATCCTGCTTCCTTCTGGTGCTCTGACTGCTGGGCTTTGCATCCCTCTCCGTCACGCTCAGGCTGCCGTCCAGCCTTCAACAAATTCTACGTCACAGGTTTTCCGATTTCAAAGCAAACTGCCTTTCAATTAAACATCCTGGGGACTAGCTCTTTCATGTTTTTTTGTTAGCATTTTGTTTTTACTGCCGTTCATGTCTTTTGTTTTTCTGTTCTGGTACAAAGGAAGATGATTGCAGTGAGCTTCTAGACTCAATTTATTTTTTAGGAAGTCTACCGGATTCGTACTTTCATTTGTAGCATGCCTTATGAAACCCAATTAATAAAATAAACTTTCAAAGGAGAAAATAGCTGCTCTCAACAATTTACAGAGGAACTCACTCCCACCTCCTTCTTGGCTTCCTTCCGGCTTCCCTGCACAGGGCCTGGGAATGAGCAACATGCTTTTCACACTTTATTTATTCCCGTAGAATGGCCACATTGCTTCACTCTCTCCGAGGCCTCCAGACCTCGGGCCTTGTAGCAAGCAGGTTGCCCCCACAAGCCACCCCGTTTTCTCCAGTCAGAAAGCTGTGATGGCTCTAGCTGGGCTCCCAGAACACTCCTACTTGTTTTTCATCTTTCTTTTGGTTCCCTGGCGCTCAGTTCTAAACTTGTCTTGTTCCTAAAACATTCGGCTTCATTTCCAGCCTCTGATCTTGTGCTCACCTCTTGTCTTAATGACACATTCGGCTCACCTAGTTTAGGCCATGAGCTCTTCCTCATAGAGCAGGTTTGCACTTATCCTAGAGCCTTGTAATCATCTTTTCTTGTCTCCTTTTATTTGAATATTGAATCTCACCAAGATCCAGTCTCCAGTGCCTTAGAGAAGAAACTTTCAATGTCAGGGTGTGTAACTTAGAAATTATCAACTTTTGTTGTTATTTTATTTTTCCACCAATTAATTAGAATATTTCTCAAAATCTCTTACCATTTGTTAAATGTTCAAATTGAGGCTTGTCATATTCCTGATTAGAGTCAGTTACAAAATAATTTTATTTGTATTTTCAGTCAGTACATTTATAAAGGGATCCTGTACCATCCATTGTTGCACCCCTATGGCGCTTACCACAATTCAAAAGTCATACTTGCTTCTGTTTCCCTAGCGTGAAGAAGGAGGGGTGGGAAAAAAAGGAAAGATTAAAAAAAAAAGCTAAGAGTAACAAGCAGAAACTATTCAAAACAAAACACACGAAGGCCTCAATAGACACTTAGCAAAGCAGAACTGGAAGGGAACTTGCTCAACGTAACAACTGGATGCTTCCTCCAAGGCAGGGCTGCGAGGTGCCCACCCTCACCGCTCTGCACATGCCAGCCATGAATTAGCCAGGAACAAAATAAAAGGCATCTGCCAGACGTGGTGGCTTATGCCTATAATTCTAGCACTCTGGGAGATGGAGGCAGGTGTATTGCTTGAGCTCAGGAGTTAGAGATCAGCCTGAGCAAGCATGAGACCCTGTCTCTACTAAAAATTAAAAAAACAATAGCCTGGTGTCATGGTGGGTGCCTGTAGTCCCAGCTACTATGAAGGCTGAGGCAGGAGAATCACTGGAGTCCAGGAGTTTGGGGAGTTTGAGGTTACCATGAACTATGATGACACCACCACACCCAATCTCAGGGCAATGCCGTCATATTCTGTTTAAAAAAAAAAAAAAAAAAAAAAAGGAAAAAAGGCACCTGAATTGGAAAGAAAGAAGTAAAACTATCACAAGGTTGACCTCGTACACCTGCAACTTTAGTCCTGGTTGTTTTTTCCCCTTTCTTGTTTGGAATGGAAAAAGATTAACTGAAAAGAGTCCTCACATTTTGTGAGGATAACTATTTCAGAGTGCTGTCCTCTTCAGGATGGTTTATGTGAGGGGGGTTAGTCAGGAAAGGTTCCAGAAATGATGTTGCCCTCTTTTGTACATTCATCTGCTTTCCCGTAGGATGGGGCCTCACATGTCATAGATGCTCGTTTATATTGAGTTTTGCTATTATTCAAAGTGGCATTCAGGATTAGATTTTTGGTATTTGTACATATTGGTAATGCACACTGCAGAAGAGATCGCCAGGAATGCAATTTGATGAGCTTTGGTATGAACCGGGGAGGAGGTGGCTGCTAGAAGAATGGGCATGGAGGAAGCTTAGGTCTGTCTGCTGAGAGCAGGAGAAATGCCTGGAGGGGGATTTGCTGCTTCATCAGTGTGGACTTCATGCTGAGAGTGGCACTAGACGCGTGTTTACTTGGTCTGCACATTTATGTTCTTATGCAAACAGACACAGGAGTAAGTCTGCATGTACTAAATATACCTCCAGAAGTCCAAGGGGGTTGAGCTTAGTTGGGGCAAGGGCCTGACAGACAAGAGCCTGTCAATATTCTGTTGAATGAATGACTAAGTGGCCACAGCCTAATTATGATAATTGCTAAAACTGAACCTGGAGAATTTAACTGCCTTACAGGCTATCAGGGGTTCCATAAAGTTGGTGACACCCAGTGGTCTTCCCTGGTCATACTGAGGGAAGGGAAGGCGCTGGTGAGTCCGACTTGAGCCTCCTCGTACACCTCCCGGAATGTCCGTCTGCGTGTGGTTCTCAGACCCTGAGAAGGCCCTGACTTCCTAGAGCAAGTGGGTTCCCAGTTCTCAGACTTGACGGGATCCTTGTGATAAAGCAGGACTTGGGATCAGACTAACCAGGTCACCCAAGACCTGCTCTGAGCTCTGGAAGTTCCTTTAGTTGCACAGAAGTTCAGTTTCATTGAGAGACCATGAGGCACAGGGCCTGGGCGGCTCCATCTTAACCAATGGTGGCAATTTTGGATACCATAGCCCAGCTCAGTTCCCGGATAAGCTATAAAAATCACAAGCGGCCAACTCCCCTGGCCAAAGCTGATCAGCTTACAGGAGTCCTAATAAGGTATAGAAACAGGACCCCAACCAATCAGGTGCGGCCCCATTGTTCCCATACCCTAACCTCATACCCTAACCTCATAAATACCTGACCCACCCTATCGCCCTATCCTAGGGGCTCTTTCTGCGACCTGCTGCAGTCAGGCAACAGAGAGCCAAACTCTTTTGTTCTTGCATCAGATTCGGCTCCCTGGGGGTCTATGGGGATGCAGTACTCCAGGCACAACATCATCACCTGTAGAACATAGTTAAAAACTTTTCCATTGCTGTTGAGCAGTGGTATTAAAATAAATGAGATAATGTACATGAAAGGGTTTTGAAAGCCTCTACACAAAGGATACGGGAATAGAGAAGGTGCTGAATTTTTCTCAAATTCAGACAGAGCAGCATTAACATAAGACATAACAGGTCGGTCTTCCCAGAATTGTTAGGCACCAGGAAAACAGAGCGATTTTGAGTTTCACTTCCAAAGTAACTTAGCTGGGACTTTGAATCAGAAAAATTTTTAAATGTTCAAGAGAATTCATTGTCGGTAAATTAGGTTAAACACATACACAAAAAGTAATTTCCCATTCTGCTACTTTCTGGAGGATATTTAACTATTGGGAGCTATGATTCTGAGGAGCCTCAGGCTAACGGAAAATGTGTCCATTTGCATATTGGACCTCGGAGACTTCTCCTTCCACAGTTAGTTGCTTTGCTCATGCCCCCAAGGCTGGAAAAGAAAGCCAAGTTATTCTGGGCCACGCAGGTTGTGTTTGTTAAAAACAAGAAAATAAATAAAAATAAGACAAAGCAATAAGCAAAGTTATGCTGAAAACCAGGCGATGAGGCTTTGCTTGCTGAAAGCGGCCTGGCTGCAGGCCTGGGTGAGGGTAGTGCCATCTAGGTCAGGAGATAGTTCCTGGCTCTGTCCCTTTTCTTTTTCTTTCTTTCTTCTTTCTTTTATTTTTATTTTATTTTATTATTATTATTATTTTTTTTTTTTGCAGTGGGTTTGAATCCGCCACTTCTGCCATATGAGGCCGGCCCCCTACTCCTTTGAGCCACAGGCGCGCCCCAGCTCTGTCCCTTTTCACATCTGACTCTGGAACACCTGGGGGAGGGGCTTGAGCGATTTTCTGCTGAGCAAGGAGTTTTCCCAAGCATCACCTTCCCGTCCTCTCCGAATGTGTTCCCTTTCCCAGGTAGCCGGGATTACAGCCCACCACTGTGCAATGCTTCTTCTCTGTCAAGGGCACAACTTAGATGGATATTGTGCCTCACTTTTGGGGTCATTTTTCTCCCCAGATGCAGTTCCCCACCTGGATTCGTACTCCACAGCCTCCTCACACACGTTACCGTGTCTGGAGGGCCAACTGGGCTCTGGTGTTACTGCCCAGTCCAGTCCTGCCTAGATCCCACGGTGATCCCGGCAGCTGGACTGGATCTTTATATTCAAGTTCTATCTGCTTCAGGAAACACTGACAAGCCTACAGTTGTAAACGGTCTCTCCCTTCTACAACATCTCATCACACTTTTTCCCACATGTGGACCGTAACAGACATTCAGCCCTGTATAGTCTCCGCACTGTCCCATGAGCCAGGGAGGACTAATCAGGCGGGCTCTGTATGTGATGCGTCTGCGTCCCCTCCTTCTAGTTCACAGCGGCGGCTCTCATCAGAGGCCTTTGCTGGCATCTCCTCAAATGCAACCAGAGCTCGGAGCTATTTCCACACACTAGGAGCTTGTAAGGGCTGTGTCCTTCTGGAACAGTCTTCTCTTCTTTCGTTGGGTTAATGCCAGCCCTCCTTTGTATTCTAGCCCGATCATTGACTCAGAGATGCTTCCCGCAAATCCTTGCAGCGCCCCTCTGCATGTCTGTCCTTCATAGCGTGGGTCTCAGGTGCATTTCCTCCTTCATGGAAGACTCTTGGCTCCGTATAGATAGGGAGGGTAACCAGTGTGCTCACCGTAGTTCTCCAGCATTTACAGCAGTGTTTGGTGAACACTTTGTTTAAAAAAAATAATATAAATGTCCACAAAAGAGCAGGAAATTTTTATTAAATGAACAAATAAACAAGTGGCTGCAAGCGTTCATTATTTTCATTAGTGACTATAACAGGGTCTTTCCATCACGGTCACCCAAAGAGTTTTAGTTCACTTAAGGAAATACAACCAAGACTCACAGTTTTCCAGCTCCCGCAGGCCTCCCGATGTCAGAGAATTGCTCTCCCTGCCATGAAAACAGCGGGCAGCAAGTCTACAAGCCTGTACAAAAAAAAGATCCATTATCCCCCGAGCCAAATGTCACTGCTGGAATGGCTTCCAAATCCTGCCAAAAAGAACATTATTAACAGCAGCAATGATAATAATAGTGATCCTAATAACACATATTAAATTTTAATTTATATGGCACCCAAGCTCTGCAGCTCTGGGAGGGAATCATTCTCACAGAAAAGGGGAAGAAATAAACTTGAATTGAAAGGAAATATGATATAATTTGGGCCCAGAGCCAGGCTTGAAGCTGCTTTGTGGGCGGTGCCTGTGGCTCAAAGGAATAAGGCGTCAGCCCCATATGCCAGAGGTGGCGAGTTCAAACCCAGCCTTGGCCAAAAACTGCAAGAAAAAAAAAAAAGAAAGAAAGAAAAAGAAAAGCACGTTAGCAAGCTTGAGGCTGTCACACTGACCTGAGAATTCTGAATTTCAGAGACACAACAGAGAGAGGTGGAAACATGTGTATCAGTCCTGTTCCAACATAAGCGCTCTTCATCGTTTTAACGCAAAGCGTGTAAAATATAGGCCTGGAGTCTCTTCCCCTGAAGGGTTGCGGGAGGATGCTGGTCTCAAGGTGGTCTGAATCCATGTCTACACTGGGATCCTGTGAAGAAAAGGACTGGATGGGTTGAGGGCCAATGCTCCAGGCTATGTTTATAGCCAACGGTCAAACATTTGGAGAGTCAAAAAAAAAAAAAAAAACAAATGTAGATGTTTTGGTGGTGATTAGGACATTTGAAACATTTTCAAACTTATAAAAATATAATGACTCTAAAAAACAGCAGTAGTTAAAAAGATGAACAGCTTTAATTCATTGTGGTAACTTTGTGTAACATAAAGAGTGTGGGCCTTGAAAGTCCAGCAGTGGGACTGGGTCGTGACCACTCTGCTTACTGTGGAATCTTGAACGTGTCGCATAAACTCCTTAAACTTCCATTTCATATTATTAAATGGAGAGCAATAATGAATGCACTGGTCAGGGCTCTGCCGAGAAACAAAACCACTTATGTGAGTGTGTGTGTGCGCACCTATACATGTATTTGTATATGTGTACCTATGTATGTGAAATAAGAATTAGTTCATGCTATTGTGCAGGCAGAAAAATCTTATGATCTGCTGTCTGCAAACTGAAGACCCAGGAAACCTGGAGATGTAACTCAGAGTCCAAAGACCTGAGAGCCAGGAACGTTGATGAAGCAAGTCCTGTTCTAAGTCCAGGCTGAGAAGTAGCAAGGGCAGGAGAGGGGGTGCCCCTGCTTCAAACGGAAGCAGATTCTCACTCCGTCCCCCTTTGTTCCGTCCAGGCCGCCAGCAGCCTCGCTGGTGCCCACCCACCCTGGCTGGGGCCTCCTCCTCACTCAGCCTACTGGTTCAAGCTCATCTTTCCCAGCAACACCCTCACAGACACGTCCAGGGTGATGTTTTACTGGTTGTCTCGACGTCCCTTAGCCCAGCGGAGTTGACACATAAAATGAACCACCATGCAAGGTTCACCCAATTTAAAATATTCTCAGTGAGAATTTCTCATTTAATGAAAGCTTATTGAGTTCTATGAGATAGTTAACACTTGAAGCAAAATAAGAAAGTAATTTAACAGAACTCCATGTACACTGGACTAAAATTGAACAAACATTTGCAAAGCAGGTCTGAGTAACCATTTTTAAGTTGAATGGATCTGTGGGCAAATTTACTTTTGAGACTGAGAACTTGAAAGACAGGATTCTTGCCTGCCTTCTATCTGACTCTGATCTGGGATGTAGGGGAATTAGGCAGAGGCAGAAGATTAAGATGATTAATATTCATTATCATATAACCTTCCTTCCTCAGCCACAACCTCCCCCCAGCTGAATTACTATCCTTTTCTAGGTGTCAGTCTTTTTCATTAGAGCTATAACTTGAATATACATTCTTATCTTAATCTATATCTGGTAAAGAACAAGATGGGTTTTTTTTTAAAGTAAATATGTAATGCATGCATATGCTAACATTTTCAACTGTTGAAATAGTACACAGTTAAATTGTCTTCCCTCCTTATCAAACCTCTGATACTCTTCCTTATTCACAGTTAAGAGCCCCTAGATTATCGATCCATAATTTCTCTTCTTTGAGGTTTATTTAATACTTGATTGATTTAACCCACATGATTACACTATATCACAAACATCTTGCAAGCCATCAAAATATATAATAATAAAATTCAATGTTATTAAATACATGCTATGTGCTAGTCATTTTTCTAAGCACTTTATACGCGAGGCTCCATTTAGTTTTTACAAGAACTGATTGACTAGCTCTGTGGCTTGAGTCATGTTCCTTAATTTTTCTGAAGACTAATTTCCTCCTTTGTGAAATGAAGATAGCGTGGCCATAGCAGCAGGGCTGATCCATGCCTGGGGCAGCGTGTGGCTTCTGGCACCTATTAGGGGCTCCGACATAGTGACTACAGCCCCTTTCTCATATTTTTTCTATCCTAGTTATAGACCAGCCTCCATTCTTATCACCTTAGCTTATGTCACATAGGAAGATCCTTACAATTTGAATCTTTGGGGTTAATTCATTCTAGACAAATATGCCTGGTGTGTGTGTGTTAGATAAGCATAATTGTTTTATGTTTTCTGACACACAGCTGTTCAAGGTTATCATTATTCCAAACACTAGCTGGAGAGATAAATTTTTATTTTTATTAGTTTATTCTCCCTTTAAAAATCCCTTTAATTATTTCAGACCTATGGGCAGTACTAAGGAAAGGTAATCTAAAATTTTGATTTGTTCACTGACTGATTCTCCAATTATAGTTTTTAGAAAGGCTGGTTGGATAATTCTTCTCTCCAGGCTAGGACATTTAATTATGTGGCCATAAACAAACTCAAACAGCAAAATTAGAGTCTCCGAGGTCTGGATTTGAAACAAACAATCTAGAGTTCTAAGAAAAGTTCTCCAGAGATTCAATAGTTGTCTCACCCCCCTTTAGAAAGATCTCAAGCTCACACTGACCAGGTTGCACAAACTTTACTGTATATATTAAGGTGACACCTATAAGAAGGGACGGGTGGAACGATTGTGACCAAAACCTCTGGAGTTAGATTGCTTGAGTCTGATTTTGAATGTAAACATCAAACGAGGAATTGACTTCCCGAAGAATTAGTTTCCTCATCTGTAAAATGAATTTACATAAGCTAATACAGAGCTTGGTGCATCTGACGATAAATTATTTTCTGATTTGTGGACATTTTTATACAAAAAGTCACAAAAGTGTAAAGTTGATAGGCATTATACTTTTCAAAAACTGTATTTATTTAGTTATTACAAAAAAGAAAGACACAACTCAGTAGATGGACAGTGAACTATGGTATTTATACAGTCGCGTTTATCACTTTACCTGGAGGGAGGCGTTCTCTAAACAAATTAGGGAGGGAAAAGCATTTTAGACAGAGTGAGAATTACCTTCAAAAGCAAAGAAACATGAAGCTGATGTGGCTTTAAGGAACTCAAAGTAATTCTGTTTGGCCTTGATGTTTGGAACCTCCTGGGGGACCCTGTACATTATTCAGAGGGATTTGAGTTTATTTGGCAGCAAGGGGAATGACTGATACCACATATATTAGAAAGTAGGGAAGTACTGTGATTAAATTTACATTCTATTATACTAAGTTAAGTCTTTCTGGACTTACTGAATAGATAAATTAGATAAATATTGAATTACATTATGATAAAATATTAGATAAACTAATAAATCCAATAATTATTTATAAAATTCAATTAAATTCGTGGTAGTTGGGAAAGTGCTTGGCTGAAGGCATACTTCTCTTAGCCCCTGGTTAGAAGGATGTTGAGATAGTTGGTATGAAGAATAATGATCTGTTCATAGACGTTAGAGGTAGTGAAGGCAAAGCAGAGAAGGACAGATCAGGTCTTGATGTGAGTCCCATCACCCCAAATAATTACAATGATAGTGAGTGAAGAGATAGTGGGAAGAAGGGAATGGAGAGGACTGACAAGTCAGTCATGGGCGGGTGACAACGTGGCAACTATGGTTCTTAGCAAGGGCATCTGGAGGAAGATGGGAACCATTAGTCCCCTGAGGGTAGTTGAAATGGATGGGAATTTGAAAAGTGCTCAAGGTACAGTGAAGTAAGGTGGATCGTGGAACCTTGGTTGGAGAATGGGCATTCATCACAATAAAGGTTAACACCTCGTAGGCAATTATCATGGGTCCTACACAGTTTAAAGTATATTACACACATTATTCATTTAACTTAATGTTCCCCCCATAAACTCGAGGCAAGCATTGCTATTAAACTCATTTTACAGGTGAGGAAACTAAGTCACAAGGACATCAATTCCTCATTTGATGTCTAAATTCAAAATCAGACTCAAGCAATCTAGCTCCAGAGGTGTTGCTCATAATCATTCTACCGAATGTCTTCTCTGTATAAAGATGAACAGGAACCCCACCCATTGTTGGGATTTAGTATACAGAAGCTAAATTGAGAGGAGTCTCCAGAATAATCCCAAAGATTTCCATCCAACCATGTCATTTGCTGTTGACAAGGTATTTAAACTGCCTATCTTTCAGTTTCTCTCTTTTGAAATGAATGCCTTATTAGAGTTGTCATGATCAGATGTAAGATACTTAGACAAATACCTGGCACTTACTATATATCTATTCAAGGATGTACAGCCTGCAGCCTTTGGGCCCCATCATGTGGATTTTTTGAGGATCTTTTCCTTTTACTTACCTGTGATACCTGTATGCACAGATATCTCTCCCTCTCTCTCCCCACCCCCTCTCTCTTTGCTGATCAGCTTTCTTTGGTATTTGTGTATTTAATGTGTGGTCCCAAACAGCTCTTATTTTTCCAATGTGGGACGGAGAAAAAAGGTTGCACACCTCTGAGGCACCTGTCCATTGCACAGAGCATGATGCCAATCAAGGAAAAACCCCTACTTTTTCTTCTAGTTTTATTACATGAAATTCGGAGAATATCTATATAAGAAGCCAGCTTTTACTACATGGGTGACTTGTGTAACTATTCCATGTAAGTTTGTAAAGAAAGTATTTTCTTTGCTTGTTGGGTACAGGGTTATATCAATCAAGTAAACTTATATATACATGATGCTCAAGATCTGATTAGCTAATTGGCTTGTTCAAAATGTGTATTTCTATTTACTTTTATCTTTTTGATCTATCAGTTTTTGAGAGAAATGTCTCAAGCTCTCCTATTAAGTATATTTGTTATTTTGTTATTGTTTCTTTCTTTTCCTTCTTCTCTTTCATCAAATATATTTTGAGGCTAAAATGTTGCATAAAAGTTTATAATTGTTTTATGACCTTGGTGAATTTCGCTAGTTCTTTTTATTTTATTTCGGTAGATATGAATATGGCTACACCAGCTTTCTATTGACTAATAATCGTCTGGTGTATGTTCTTCTTTGCCTTTATTTAAATCTTTCTATGCTGATTCCATTTTTGCCAGGTCCTTCTTATTAAGAAGGCTGAGTATACACCCCAACTTGAAACTCTTTCAGACCTTCAGCCACACATACAATAAAATCCAAACTCCTTACCATGGTTTATAAGTCTCAATACATTACACTCCTGGGCATCTCTCAGACTTTGCTTCTCAGTCCCCACTTTACCCTGTCTGCTCAACTATACTGGCCTCTATCTTGCTTAAAGAACATGCCAAGAATGTCCCCCCTTCCCCAGATCTTTGTCCTCTCCTGTGAATATCCTTTTCTCAGTTGTTCTCAGGAATCCCTCCCTTGCACAATTCAGCCCTCTGCCCACTTTTAATTCCTCTGATAGGCCATTCTTGGAACTCCTGTCTAAGGCAGGGCCCCTTCCCCACAGTCGCTTGTTACATGTTTACCAAACTTTATTTTTCAAAAAATATTTTTTATTTTTTTCTTAGAGCTGCTGTAACAAAGTAACACTACTAGGTGGCTTAAAACAACAGAAATGCATTCTGTCACAATAGTGGAGGCTAGAACTCATCAGAGTTAAGACTCATCCTAAGTCAATATGACCTCCCCTTAACTATGTGCATCAGCAAAAACCCCATGAACAGATAAGGACACATTATGACTCTGGGTACCTGTGAATTTCGGAGAACACCATTCAAGCCCCCACCGACTTACTTAAATTTGATATTATGTATGTATGCTTGTGTGTGTTTGCTTAACGTTTCACCCTGGTAAAATGTTGATTCCATGAGGGTAAGAAATTAATCATTTCTGTTCATTGGTATATGCACAGTGCTTTGTGGAAGGGTAATCAATATGTGTTAAATTAAGAAATTCTGCTTATAAATGAATATCGCAAACAACATATTAAAAAAAAATCTGAAGAATCAAGATTTACTGTAATAAGAAGGTCTTTGGGCTTATTTCTACATCGTATTTTGCGTTTTACATTTAATGATTTTATTGCTTTGTTTTCCTCTTTTTCTACTTTTCTGAGAAAGGCTGAATTTATCTAAACTTATTCTCGTTATTTGGAAGTTAATCATTCATTGTAATCATTGCGTGGCTTCCTTCAACTCTTTAAATAGTTGTCCCCACAAAGCCCGACACTAATCAATACTTCTATTCTCTTCCCTTGTAATACAATCTACTATATAAATTCCAAATTGTTTTTAAACCAATCTACATTGTTATCCTCATTACTTTTATGCTTACAATTAATGCTTAATTAAATTTATGTTATCTAGTATGGGATACCAGGCTTTAAAAAATACACAATTGTCTGAAAAACAAACCAACATACAAAAAACACTATAGACCCACAAATCCGAACCAGGATTCAAACGCTTTCTTAAAAACGAGACACATCAATGAATGGACACAGTTCATCCATGGAATTCAGGCCTACGAAATTCACAAGAAACTGACCTAGGCATAGGAAATGGGGAACAAATGTATTTTTAAGAGTATTCTCAGGTGACTTCTCTGGTGATGAGATCCCATACAATGAACTACGCTATGTCAGCCAGGATTCTTGCTATGTGACAATCACTACTCCTCCCTAGAGAGACTAAGTGTTTCATTTCTGATGATTTTTGTCCACAATTAACAGCCAAATGCTTTGTACACATCTCATTCCAGTGTTCTTTTATGTCTTTTGAAGACTCCCTTGTTTCATATGCCAAAAAACACTGTGAGATAGGAGATTTCTTTAAAATGTATTTTATAAAAAGTCAGTTTCCACATATAGTCTAAAGATTTTTTTTTATCAAGACATATATATAATCACTTCCTAAGGCACAGCTGAAGGTCATATTTTGCAGTGATGAGATGTCAAGCAAAGGAATACATACATTTCAATTTGCAAACTCACAAATAAGTGTTGGTACTTAGAGGGAAAAAATTCACAGGCTTGGGAATGAAAGATAAGATATGGAACACTGGCTTATTGGCTAATTCACAAGGATAGCTTCTCCTTGGAACAACCATAATTCCCATTATAATAAGCACTTTGCAGGTGTACTTAAAGAAGAAGAGATAAAGTTTGGCAATTAAGTTAGTATTTTCTCAAGTGAATTCTGATTCCAACAATGGTACCAAAGGAGTGTGAGGCAATTATGAAACTAAATTTCACAGGATTTGGTAGCTAAAGATACTTTGTAAATGACTCACTGGAAGTGTCTGTAATTGATGACAGGCTTCTCAAAGACTTTTTAATTATACGTTTTAAAAGACAAATTAAAATGCCCTTCTTTTAACTTTGGCCCGCAGTGGACGTATACAAATATCACAGGATATTTCATGAGATGAGAAACAGTAGAAAGAAAACTAGAAATAAGCAAAATATCCAACTCCCTTCAGGTTCCTACACTCAAGATTAAGATATGTAATCTCACAGAGATGAGCAGAAAAAAATCAAGATATTCCCATCACCCAAAATGTACCCATGTAAGAAAAAAGTGTATTTGATAAACTCGTCTTAAAATATCCAAAATAATAATCAACATTATATTTCATTTACTCAGGCCAGTCTAATGTGGTTACTAATTGTTATAATATTTTAACACTTTGTGCTTAAATTTGGAGGACAGAGTTGCCATCCGTCACAATCTGGCATAATTATATACAACCTGACCACTTCAATTGTCCTGCTCCAGCCTCACAACTGGCTGATAAGCTCTTAGCCAAACTTCAGCTGTGCCTGAGATTCTTTTCCCCACTGCTTTCATTTCATTGTTCTTCAATGTTTTACTATTTTTACTGATACTGATGTTAGAAGTTTGAATGCTTTGCTGTTTAATGCATTTGGTGTTTGTGTTAAACATTCAACACACTGAGATAAAAGTAACCTGGAATAAAATAAGATCTGTGGAATCAAACTATAGAAATAATAGAACATTCAAAAACAATGATAAAGGAAGGCAAAGGGAGAAAAAAACATAAAGACATACACAGTTTAAAAACTCATACTGTGCCGAATCAATGGTTCATCTAGTTCAATATGTTTTCTCTGACAACACACCAGGGTTAAGTTCTATGTTAAAGCTCGTCAATCACGCTCTTTGATCTTTCCTCAAAAAGGCTAGAAAGGCACCCAGAACATGCCTAGTTTTCATTACTAATACATTAAGGATCTGGACATAACCTAGTGTTGGATCTGTCAGTATTTTCATCCTGTAAGTTATTTTTATTTTCTCTTAATTATTAAGATGAATAATTCCCATATTTGTCTTAAGACAATATGGATTCTAGTTCCTATTCTGTTACTGCCTGGCTGTTTGACTTTGGGCAATGTGAATAACCTATGTATCTGAATGCTCCCATCTGTAAGATGAGGGGCATTACAAAATTATCAATGAGGTCCTTCACTGCCCCAAAATTTTATGACTTGACTACCAAATTTCAAGATGATGATGATGATACATTCATCTTTAAATTAAACATACCCACTGTTTTGAAGACTGTAACTAACTTACTCCACCTTTGTACTTTCTAAACTTCAAAGAATCAATTTCTCATACCAGAAAGAGGCTTCAGAATGATCTACTATAACCCACAAGATACCCAAATCACCATTACAGGATTCCCCACCACCCACTATCTTGCTCCTGTTTGGATACTGTTATTGATGGAGAGTTTTATGAACTCCCAAGGCAGCCTACTTCATTTTCAACAACAGCCAATTGTCAGAAATTCTTCTGATAAATCGAACTCCCTGCAACTTCCTAGTTCTTCCCTCTGGGGCAACACAGCACAGATCTACATCCTTTCCCACGTGACACGCAAGATAGACCTTCTAATACTGGAAGAAGTTGCCATGTTCCCATGAGCCTCCTCCAGGCTAATCTTTCTTTAGCCCTCATTCCACTGAATTTTATATATTTTTTTTAATTTTTACATATGCATGTGTTAATTAGGTTTCCACTTTTTGCCTTCAGAGAATGTAAAAGGCTTAAAATTTAATAACAATAACAATGTTTAAGGTAAGGACTAGAAACAAAAACCACGTAAAGAGTGAACGAAGATAAATAAATACATTCAGAAAAGAAAACAGATGATTACTGCATCAAAATATTAAGCAATAATAATAATAATAATAATGCCAAAAAAGTAATGTTCACATTGTCAAATAAGAGTATGTCTATTTTAGAATGCTTTGACTCTGAGGCTCAGTATGAAGTCATCAGTTAACTTCTTATTTTTTTTCCAAAGTCTCAAAAAATAGACAGCTAATATTATATAAATAAAAGTAAAAGAGAGTTTCAAAAAACAGATCATGCCAAATCTTATAGACAATAAAAAAAGAAGAAATATTTCAAAATCATTCTACTTGATCTGGATACATCTGATACTGAAATTGGAGAAAATATATTGTTATAAAGGGAAATTACAAACATATTTCACTTATAAAGGAGGATGCAATATCCTTAGCAACATATTGACAAGTTGAATTAAAAATTAATGTTTAAGTAATGTACTTTGGTCAAAACTGAATTCAATTCATGTGAGAGTTAATCACTATTTTCTTTCCTTTTTTGGTTTTCTTTCCTGCACCCCCTCCCTCCTTCTCTCTCTGTCTGCTCTCTCCTTCCTCCATGCCCCACTGTGTCATTAATTGTCACTAACTGTCCTCAAATCAAAGTTGAATACATAGGATTCATGCTTCTCCATTCCTGTGATGTTTCACTAAGAATTATGTGTTCCACCTCCATCCAAGTTAGTACAAACGCAGCAAAGTCTCCATTGTTTTTGATGGCTCAGTAATATTCCACGGTATACATATACCATAGCTTACCAATCCATTCCTGGGTTGAAGGACATTTAGGCTGTTTCCACATTTTAGCAATTGTAAATTAGGCTGCAATAAACAGCCTCTTTTTTTTTTTATAGAGAGTCTCACATTGTTGCCTTCAGAAGAGTATCTTGTGGTCATAGCTCACACCAACCTCAAACTCTTGGGCTCAAGTGATCCTCTTGCTTTAGCCTCCCAAATAGCTGGGATTACAGGTGCCTGCCAAACACCAGTAATTTTTAGAGATGGGGTCTCTTACTCAGGCTGGTCTCGAATTCCTCAGTTCAAACAATCCATCCACCTCAGCTTCTCAGAGTGCTAGGGATTTCAGGAGTGAGCCACTACAACAGGCCTGGATTATATAGTTTAAATAGATAAGTTGTATGGTATGGTATGATATGTGTTGTATCTCAAGTTTATTTAAAAAAAAAAAAAAAGAACTATAGAGGCTTGGTGCCTGTAGCTCAGCGGCTAGGGCGCCAGCCACAAACACCAGAGCTGGTGGGTTCAAATTCAGCCCAGGCCTGTCAAACAACGAAAACTACAACAAAAAAATAGCTGGGCGTTGTGGTGGGTGCCTGTAGTCCCAGCTACTTGGGAGGCTGAGGCAAGAGAATCGCTTAAGCCCAAGAATTAGAGGTTGCTGTGAGTTGTAATGGCACAGCACTCTACCCAGGGCGACATAGTGACACTCTGTCTCAAAACAAAAAAAAAAAAAACAGAACTATAGAAATGTAAGACATTTTAATTGTTGTATCTCTAATGAAAAATTGACAACAACTGTTATAAAACTAGAGGCCACCATTCCCAGGGAGAATTATATTTATGATTCTGCTAAAAGATTGTGACTACAATACACAATTTAGGGAAGTACCATATGTAAACCACACTCAGGGATTAGGACGCACAGATTGTAATCCTAGCACAAAGGAATTTACCTATGGAAATCTAATACAGCCACAGGAAATGGTCCCTTTGTACAAAGTCACTCACCTGGTGGCATTCATACAGATTCTTGTTTTAAAACTGCAGCAATTAGTTGCTATGAATTTTAAAAGGTGAACAAGTATTCCAAAATAAGCATTGTGACTTAGAAAATAATCACTAAACAGATATTATGTAACCACTATGTTCCAGAGCCCAGGAATATAAAGATAAATTGAACCCAGTTCTAGTACTAGAGGAGTCTTGTATGAAAGGCTAAGTGGGAAGACAGTAGATAAGAAGAAAACACGAAAAGGACTTTTTGTTTCTGGCAGTAGGGTAGGCCAGACAACCTAAAAAGCTTCCCCTCAACAAAACTCAAAGTAACTCAGAATAAAATTTAGCAAACATTTCTTCAAATATATAGCTAAGTTTTCAAAAAAATAAGGGAATTCCTCAGAGGCCAAGTAGAAAATAAGTTAAAAACATAAGAGTAGGCTCAGCGCCTGTGGCTCAACGGGCTAAGGTGCCAGCCACGTGCACCTGAGCTGGTGGGTTTGAATCCAGCCCGGGCCCGCCAAACAACAATGACGGCTGCAACCATAAAAAATGGCCAGGCGTTGTGGCGGGCGCCTGTGGTCCCAGCTACTTGGGAGGCAGAGGCAGGAGACTCGCTTAAGCCCAGGAATTGGAGGTTGCTGGGTGACAGCTTGAGACTCTGTCTCAAAAAAAAAAGAAAAGAAAAGAAAAAACATAAGAGTAAGCAAGTTACCTGATACTATGGCAGCCCTGTGGATGGTCAGGATATAGACACTGGTCTTGGTAAAGGGCCACACTGAACCAGAGAAACCAAAGGGTCTCAAATCATGCTAAGGAGTTTGTACTTTATGTTGTAGGCACAGAAAGTTTTAAGAAGCTACAAAACAGGGAAGCAATGAGATCAAATTTGCATTTCTGAAAAATTAAATTTGAGGTAACCGAACCTGAGGAATAGAGATAGGTTAGAAGACTATCAATAGCAACTAACACTTATTGAGCCCTATTGTGACAACATAAAGCTAAGAGCCTCCTTTTTTACTGTTTTGGGGATGTTGGGTTTTTGGGGGGTTTTTTTGAGATGGAGTCTCACTCTTGCTCATGCTGGTCTCAAACTCATGAGCTCAAGCAATCCTCCTGCCTTGAACTCCCAGAGTGCTAGGATTACAGGCATGAGCCACTGTGCCTAAAATTTTCTATGTATTAACTCAGTTAATTATAACAACCTTATATGGACATTATCCTATATTTTACCAATAATGAAACAGACTGAGAGGTTAAATAATTTGACCAAGTCATACAGTTAGCAATTGGTTAAGGAAAATATACTAACAGTTTGATGCTTAAGTGGAAGTTGAGAAAAGGGATCACATTCAGGAGATAATTAATAGGTAGAACTGAGAAGGCCTGTGGACCAATTAAGTAATTCTAGGAAGGAGCAAAAGAGAAGTGTTTAATTGTAATATAAGTAATAATATCTATATGTGTTATACAATATCTATCACATTATAAAGGAGATATTGGAGAACCTCAAATAAGCTAAATGTGGAATTACCATATGACACAGTTATTCTACTCCTAGGTATACATTTAAATAATTAAAAACAGGTGTTCAAACAAATACTTGTATATGAATATTCATAGCAGCTCTATTCATGACAACTAAAAGGTAGAAACAAACAACCCAAATGTCCATCGACAGAAACATGGATACACGAAATGTGGTATACTCATACAATGAAATATTACTAGGGTATTAAAAGGAATAAAATACTGATACATGATACAACATGGATGAACCTTGAAATCATTATGCTAAGTAAAAGATGCAAGGCAACAAAGGCCATATATTGTAGGACTCCATTTATATGAAATATCCACAAGAGGTGACTCCACAGAGACAGAAGGCAGGTTGGTGCTGCCAGGGAATATGGGTAGGAGAGAGCTATAAGTGCTTAGTGGATTTCCTTTTGAGTGATAAAAATACCCCAAACTATGTGGAACTAGATAGCAGTAATGTACTGGATAGCATCATAAATGTGCTTACTGCCACTGAATTGGGTTATAACGGTAAACTGATGTTCTATGTATCTTGACATGAATGGCCAATTGATAGTGCACTTCCATGGAGATTTTTAAAGGGTAGGACTGGATGGGGTGAGGGAGACAGATACATCTCATTAAAATGTAATAATTATATCTTTTATGAAATATTTGTATTATGAAAGGGATACTGATCTTAATAAAGCACTGCCAAGGAGAGGATTTCGATTCACTGTAAAAATCGCTCACAGTCTTGATGACGTAAGGGGCAACCCAGGACAACAACGGGCAACAGTTAGAAAGATGAAGAGCTAGTCCCTGCCCTTACAGGTTTTAAAATCAAACCTAGATTTTGTGAGTAGAACTCACAAAAAGCCCTACAATATAGCAATTAAGTAATAATATGAATGCACACAGGAAAAGCAGTCAAGGCAGGCTCCTTTGAAATACATGGAACAACCCAGTGCAGAGATTAAAGTGTGGGTTTTGGAGCCACCTTGAACTTTGGCTCTACCACTTACTACTTGCCTGACCCTATGCAAGTTACTTTTCCTCAACTTCCTTATTTGAAAAGTAGGAATACTAATGGCAAGGATTAAATGAGTTTATATATTTATGTTAAATGCTTAGGATAGTGTAAGTGCTCACTACATACTAGCTGTCATTATCTTTGAAGTCGTCATCATCACCCCAGGCACTGAAGGAGGAGTAAACTTTATTCAGGAATGAAACTTAGTTATCCAGTCCAGCAATTTTCAAACTCTTTTGGGTGGGCAAATAAAATCAAAATCGAAAGCCCAATATTTACACAAAATTAAAGTGCAACTACCTGGGGGGGTGAGGAGGGTGGGACACAATCATAAGAGGAACTTTACCTAACAAATGCAGTCAATGTAACCTGGTTCTTTGTACCCTCAATGAATCCCTAACAATAATAAAAAGAAAAAAAAGCACGACTACTCTAAATGAAGTATTCCTGTATGGTGAGTCATGACATTTGAGAATCCTGTTCTGGATATTACCTAGCACTCACTCAGGGAGTCACTGGTTAGTTAACATTTGGCAAACATCTACCAAGTGCTAGTTTTTATGCTAAGCTGGGTGTTTGCAGAGGAAAGACCCAAATCCTATTCTCTAATAAAGTTATATCCTAATTGATGAGATGGGCAAAACCCCCCAAAATTTTAATTATCTTTACAGAGATAATATTTACATAATTAAACAATTTGCCGATTTAACATACACAATTTAGTTTTAGCAATCACAGTTATCAACAATCACAATTTTAGAACATTTTCTCCACCCCCAAAAGAAACCCCATATCCATTAGCAGTCACTCCCCACTTCCCTTTAACCCTCTCCCACCAGCCCTCGGCAACCCCCAATCTACTCTCTGTTTCTATAGATTTGCCTATTCTGGACATTTCATATAAATGAATCAAAATGTGTGTTAAGAAACCACCAACTTTAATAGTAGTCTGGGATAATTATAATATTCTCTCATTTAAATATTTTTTGGCTCAATATCATGATGGACTTGAAAGAGAGAAAGGATACCCTGATTCATGTTCTACACACTTTGATTCTGTGTGCACCTCTGAGTGATACCAACTGTGGTTCCAGGTTACACCTCCTCACTTTTTCGGTTCTTCCTTCCCCCCCAAACTTTATGCATCCAGAGAGGTACTCAGGACTCGAGTGAAGAGGAGGGAAAATAAGACCAGTGGCTATCATTTACTCATTTCAAACCATATGCCAGGCACAATGATAAGCACTTTATAATCCATGATTTCCTTTAATAGTCACAATCACTCTGGGAGACAAAAACCACCATTATCTTCATCTTATGAAGGATGAAACTAGCTTGCTCCAAGTCATATAGCCAGTTAATGTCAGTGGTGGGATATGAACTCTGTTCAGTCTGCCTGCTAGACCCTTAAGTTGTTCACCCAATGGTGGTTTTCTCTTGACCTACTGAAAATGGCTTATTCCCCAAGGAATTCCTCAATCTATAAAACAAACAGATCTTTGATATTGCTGATAAATTTTCATATTCATCCTGTACTTTATAGATCTATGTTAAAAACTCAGATTTCAAGAGAAAATAAAAGTCGGCTGACTGATAAAATAGAATTTATTGGCACAGGCAGAGACAGAAAGATGGTGACTCTGGGTGTCCAGATCTGTTCATGTTGCTCACATTTGTTTGCCATCCCTTTCCCATTCTACAGCAGTAATATACTTTATAACCTTAGACAGGCTGTCAAACATTTCTCTGTGAGTGCATTCTGATATGTAAAATAAGAAAGAAGAAATCTTATATAAAGATGTTACAATTCTTTCCTTCTTTCTTTCTTTTTGAGACAGGGTCTCACTATGTCGCCCTCTGTAGAGTACGGTAGCATCACAGCTCACAGCAACCTTGAACTCTTGGGTTCAAGCAATTCTCTTGCCTCAGCCTTTCTAGTTAGCTGGGACTCCAGGTGCCTGCCACAACACTTGGCTATTTTTGTTGTTGTTTAGCAGGCCCAGGCTGGGTTTGAACCCACCAGCCCTGGTGCATGTGGCTGGCACCCTAACCACTGAGCACAGGCACGCAGCCAGATGTTATAATTCTTGTAAGTGTATGTGTAATGTGGAACTGACCACTTCTTGTCAGTACCAGAGATTATAGAAGATAAATAGGCACGCTTACTTATCTTTTAAAAAGTTGATTACTTCCTAACAGGCAGCATTTTATTTGGGTAGTTTTCTGCAGTCAGAGAAGGCTAAAGGAATAGAATTGGAAAGTAATAAAACAGAAAGAATTTCACTGGAGGGTGCCCATAGTGCATGCAGCCAGGTAATTCAAGATGTTAGAAGTGCATTTTATAAAGCTGGAGCAAAGAGAAAGTGGCTAAGTAGGCCTAAGGGCCTAATAAAATTTTGTCTTCCACCTTTATCTTAAAGAAAGAACATCACAAAGACTTCCGACACACTGGGTGGTGCCTGTGGCTCAGTGAATAGGGTGCCAGCCTCATATGCCGGAGGTGGTGGGTTCAAACCCAGCACAGGCCAAAAACTGCAAAAAAAAAAAAAAGACTTCCGACACACTGGCCCTTAGCAGTATGTGCTTGTGTATGCACACACATAGTGTGCATTCACTTCTCTCACCTCACGAACTATATCAGTGATTGAGGGAGCTCCTATTCCAGTTCCCATTTTACATTCGGCTTTTCTGAAGTGAAGGCCAGATGCCAAGAATCTGAAAATCTATGGTACAGGTGAATCTCAGACACACCAGGTTATAATTTTAGACCCCACTTACAAGCTGCAAAGCCATAAGCAGGTTACTTAATTTCTTGGATCCTCCGAATGCTCACCTATGAAATTACTGAGATGATGTAAATAAAATACCTACTGAGTACTGCTCATTCTTTTTTTTTTTTTTTTCCCCAGTGACAGGGTCTCACTCTATTGCCCAGGCAAGAGTACAATGGTGCTATCATACGTCACTGCAACCTCCAACTTCTGGGCTCCCCCATCAGGCTCCCAAGTAGCTGAGACTACAGGGACAAACCATCATTTCTTATTAGCATCTCTCTTTAGATGCCCCATATATGTTACAAAATTATGTATAATAGTCAGATTTTGTATTTTGATTTGTAGCTATATTTTAGCATATATATATAAAATATTTAGCCACAACAACCAGCTCAAGATAATTTTTTAAATCAGAGATAAAATGCTTGAATTACCAAAGAGATAAATAACTACAATTTTTTTCTGAAGACATGCATGCTCAAACTAAATCTCATTGTTCTCATTTCCATAGAAAGTGCTATAATTTAATCACTCTACCTTCCGTGTTTGTTTGTTGTGAGACAGAGCCTCACTATGTCACCTCGGTAAAGTGCTGTGGCATCACAGCTCACAGCAACCTCAAACTCTTGGGCTTCAGTGATTCTTCTTGCCTCAGCCTCCCAAGTAGCTGGGACTACAGGTGCCCATCACAACGCCCGGCTAGGTTTTGGTTGGTGTTGTCATTGTTGTTTAGCTGGCCCAGGGTGGGTTCGAACCTGCCAACCTGGGTGTATGTGGTCAGTACCTTACCCACTGAGCCACAGGCACTGCCCAATCTTCCATGTTTTGAATTTTTTAAAAGACTACTATAAATCCTTACCATGACTACTAAATCCTTTCCATTGCTAAAGACTGCAAATATGCAATCTGAGAAAATGGGCAATTTGAGACTACCTAACACGACCAGCTTGGGGACCTTGCACAAAGAGCACTGTAACTATGGAAACACTTGCAAATGACGTTACAATATAAATCAAAGAACCTGTTCCATTATTCAAGTACCAGGCATCTGAGATCAATTTATAGCAACTGTAAGCTATTAATAATTGTATTCTATTTAATTTGTCAAACATGATTTTCACTCTCAATGAAATCTTTAGGAAATACTTCAGTGTTTTTCTTCAGGAGAAGAAAATGATAAATTAAATCCACTTCAGTGGTATAGTATACCTGACTGGTGGTGGTTAATCCATTTGTGAAACAAACACTATGAAATCAGGCTTATTTAGCACTTCGCATATGTTAATAATATTTATTTCACATATGTATGTACATCTGTGTGGACATGAGTATTTTTATATTGTTATATTATTTTATTTTTATATTGTTTCTTCAACCAGGATTATAAATTCCTCAAGGGCAGAAGGCACAAGCAATTTACAAACCTCCTTATATCAATGCCTAGCAGAATGTCCACGACAATCTTTAAAGCATGCTTCCCTGGGCCTGGAGCAGTGGCTCATGCCTATAATCCTAGCACTCTGGGAGGCCGAGGCGTGTGGATGGCCCACGCTCACCAGTTTGAGACCAGTCTGACCAAAAGCAAGACCCTGCCTCTAAAAATAGCCAGGCGTTGTAGCAGGCACCTGTAGTCTCAGCTACTCGGGAGACTGAGGCAAGAGGATCACTTGAGCCTAGAAGTTTGAGGTTGCTGTGAGCTATAATGTCACAACACTCTACCCAGGGCAAAAGACACAGTGGGACTCTGTCTCAAAACAAACCAAGAAAAAAAAAGGGAAAAAAAATGGTTTCCTGACTAACTTAGCACCTCTTTTCTTTCTTTTTTTTCTGTGTTTATTGCCCTGGGTAGAGTGTTATGACATTATAGCTCACAGCAACCTCAAACTTCTGGGTTCAAGGATCCTCTTGCCTCAGCCTCTGGAGTAGCTGGGACTATAGGTGCCCACCACAATGCCTGGCTAGTATCTCTATTTTTAGCAGAGATGGGGTCTCTCCCTTGCTCATACTGGTCTCAAACTCCTAAGCTCAGGCAATACTCCCGCCTCAGGCTCCCGGAGTGTTAGGATTACAGGTGTGAGTCACTGCAAGCAGCCTACCTCCTCTTTTCTAAGCTTAAGAGATGGATTTCAGAAAAAAAATCACAGCACAAGATTTTGATGGGAAAAATGGGAATTAGTGATTAAACAAGTCTTATTACAATGCCCTATTCCAGAAGGAAGTATACTACACCCTTTTAAACAAAAACCTTTTTTTTTTTTGAAAAAAGAAAAACTAACCCAGTGCTTATTCTTATCTTCATTTTCTTCTGCCTATGGAGAGTTTTTTTTTTTTCTTGAGACAGTCTCACTTCATTGCCCTCGGTAGAATGCTGTGCAGCTCACAGAAACCTCCAGCTCTTGGGCTTAGGCGATTTTCTTGCCTCAGCCTCCAGAGTAGCTGGGACTATAGGCACTTGCCACAATGCCTGGCTATTTTTTTGTTGCAGTTTGGCCAGGGCCAGGCTCAAACCTGCCACCCTCAGTATATGGGGCCGGCACCCTACTCACTGAGCCACAGGCGCCACCCCAGAAAGTTTTTTTTTTTCCTAATGCACAGTTTTTGTTTTGTTTTTCTTTAAAACTTTGCGCTGCTTGAGCCGGTAGTCTTCTTTCTCCCTGCATCCCCTCAATCAAGAGAGGAAGGTGAAAATACAAAGAGTGTCCAAGTATGAACTTTAGGATAAAGCTGAGGCCTGATATCCCACATGAAACATAAATAGAGAGGCCCATCTAAATGATGATATAGGGATGGAACAGAAGCAGACCTTGCAATATATACATTTTTAAATCACTTCTGATTTTCTTAATGTTTCCAACTTTTAATTTTAAAAGAAAGGGGAATAGACTGTTGCATATTTTTCTCTGGTACATTAATTTCTAGGTTTTGTTTAGTCCTCAATCTCTTTGGGGAACTAGTCCTTTGATTGAAAGCGTTTCCTCCCTATCACGTGTATATTTGGTCCTTCAGATTCTACTCCCACAGATTCCTACAAGTCAGCCTCCATCCTTTCTGTTCTAGCTCAGAGGTCTTCATTAACTCTTATTAATTCTAAGTATAACCTCAACAGCTCCAAGTCTTCATTTATAACTCATTTTATATGATGCTGCCAATTAATGCTCACTGTACTGCTGTGATCATTTACTAAGTCATGAAGATTTGTTAAGTATACACTTTCTATGCCAGACACTGTGCTAGACTCTAAAGATTCAGAGAAAAAGACACACAGGTTTTTTACGCAATGCTACATTTTAAGGATGTAATTATTCTGTCCAAAATTCATCAATGGCGAACCACCGCCAGTGGAATTCAGTATAATTTTCTCACTCTGCCCATAAGAGGATATGAGCCAAGTGACCCCTTCTAGATTAAGCCCCTTCTGCACCCTTGCCCTCTGTTCCGGTGAAATGCGTTTTGCACACTTTGCCCAATGTATCCTGACTTCTCTACCTAAAATTCTCTCTCCCCCCACATCAACTTCCAGAACTTCAACCTATTATTTCAAGGCCTATTTCAAGTGAAATGTCTCCTCTTTCCCTGTTTCCCCTCATTCAAGAGAGGAAGGGGAAATTTATTTTTTCCCAGAAAGTCTTTTGTCACCCCATATCCTAATGTTATCTCTCCCTATATTGTCCTTCTAAAGTAAATGAAAATTCCCTTCTTACTATTGTAAAAGGGAAGATAAATGTAAAATTCCCTTTTTAGTATTGCTAATTCCCACAAAGAGTAAAAATTCCCTTTTTACTCTTTGTGGGAATTAGCACAAAAACTTGTATAAATTAGTTAGGTTATATTTTCAGGGACAAATGCATTTTCTAAACTCACTTCCTTTACATTCTTCAAAATTTTATCTCATTGGAGGTAGGGGAAGGGAAGAACATGAAGAAACACAGAAGACTATCTGATAAATTCTTCTGAAGAGTTATTTAGTCTGAAACTTGAACATGAATGCAGTTAGTTAGGTGAAGAAGAGTACAAATGACTAAATCTATTAGCTTATAAGAGAGGCAATACTTTATCGATAAAAGACTACAATCATGCTAATATATTAAAGGAGCAATACAACCCAGCCCTACAGGAAAAAAACAACAAAAATTGCCAACGATACATCAGCTTTCAAGAATTCTTTCTCAAGGACCGCACCTCCACATTCCATTCCACATCTCCCGAAACACATGGACACCGGCAGCCTCAGCCTTGTGCTTACCATGTGCCAGAGCTGCACACTGCCTCACTGGACAGTGAGGTTTCTTCTCCTGAGAGTTTGGAATTGGAACTGTGAGAACAATCAAGGCAGAGTCTTCATGAGTCGCTCAGGTACTACAGGATGGACATTTTTCCTACCAAGTAGACTGTGGAACAGAGAAATGTGGCCTGTATATAGATAAGAAAAAAGCAGATGTACAATCACAAACAGAGGGAGGGGGAAAAAGAGCACCTCTCCCCCCAGGTCTGTGCTGGTTTCCCATTTGTTTCCTAATTCCAGTCTCTCTCTGAGGTCTAGCTGCTATCCAATTCTTGAGTCTGGAAACCCTTATATCCTTACAATAAACCTTCATTTCTGCTAAGGCTATTTCGAGTTCCCTTCAGAAATCTATAACCAGCTAGTCCTAACTCATAAGACATAAACACTTTACTGAGCCACAAAATTCCCACTTGTCAGTGTGTTGGGATTCCTACAACATTTTTCAAACTTCTACTATGCACAAGTCATTCACCATTAGTGTATAGAAACTTACGAGTTTTATTTTCTATTTTCCTTAACATTTTCTTTTGTCCATACAAATTATTTTAGGCCACATATACTTAAAAGTTTCATGTCTATAATGTAAATCCAAAGCCCATGATTCCTATTTTTCAACCAATATTCACTCAATAAGTTGCTGATATAAACATGTACATCAATATTCTGAAGGACATTTCTGGAGATAAAGGGACAATCAGTTCAGAGTGCATTGATTAATAGTTTTAAGAAAATTCATTGAGGGACACAGTGAAATAGCTTCTTTAGGAAGCACTGATAGAATTATCCTATTCATACATATAACATTACATGATCCAGTGATTCACTTTGTCTTACTCACTGGACCCCTATGGAGCCAGACAACACAGAATCCCACCCAACAAAATAAATATAGTCTAGCAGCAGAGTATTTCCCCAAATTACCCAAGCATAAGGCTTGCCCAGAGTACTACTAAACACACACAATCCAGGAGCCCACCTCAGACCTATTGAACCAGAATCTCTAAGAAACTGGGCTAGGTTTCCGTGTGCATAACAAGCACACCTAAAAGATTCAATTTCTGTTTAGTATGACTTTAAGAATAACCCCTGAGCTCCAGGCCTAAGAGGGAGCCCCTCTCAGATATTGCTGAAGGAGCTCGGATTCAACTATACTTCTTTCTCTCTGGCTTGCATTTTTGGAGTGCCTTCAAGCAAGGTCTCCTTTTCCTTCTGCAACTGTATTCATGAGAATTATGTGAGTTAGACTTGAGCCCCTAGGATGACATGACTATGAACATGTCCAAGTCAGGCAGATAAGAAGGGGCATGCCCATCAGCCTGACACCTGTACTAACCCTGGAAGTAGTAGAACATGCTACCAGGAGGCTCTTTAAAGATAGCAATGCAGCCCAGGGAGGCTCTGCTTTCAACACTACACACAGAGATAATATGAAACAGTGTGCACACACGTGCGTGGATGCACACACATAATACACAGAGGAACCATCTACCTCTATCCTGGAGATTCAGACTCTTATCATGTGTGCAAATGCTTTCTGTGGGCAGGACTACTGCTGTGTGCTCAGATGGGTACACAGACAAGTTATGTTTACCCAACTTCAGAGAACCCATTTCAAAATATTCTTCCCAAACAACTAATTTCAACTTGTTCTTGTTTTCCTCCAATACCAGTATGATGAACTGTTTTTATACATGCATTTGACTTTTCAAACATTTGCATGCTATCACGGCAAACGCGGTGAATTCTTGTGCTCTGGGAACCGTAGAACAGCCTTTGAATGATATGTGTACTGCATCATGATGTACAATGTCATTTCTTAGAGAACAGAAGAAAGGATCTACAGCAGCTCAGACCTAGCCTGGCCCTGTGGTACGTGCATCAGCAGGAGACAAATGCCTAAAGCAGCCAAAAGAGAAATGCCACACTCCCAACAGTTCAGAGTGATGAAAAACAAACAAAATAAAAAGCCCAAGCTTCAATGTCTATGTGTCACTTAACACTGCACCGAACAGAAAGCATATCCTCTCCAAAAAGACACACAAGCAGAAAGCAACCTATGAGAGAGCCTCTGCCATAGCTTTGGGTCTCCCTTCACCTACAGAATTGGACAACTATGAATCCCATCTGCAAACGCATCATTTCTTCACCAATGGCCATTTCATACTTCTGGTGCCTCCTAAAGAGATTCTGTCACAGTTATAATTTAAAGGAAACTCTACATTCCATTGCCTATATTTTACATTTTCATTTCTTTCTTTTTTTTTTTTTTTTGAGACAGAATCTCACTGTGTCGCCCTCAGTAGAGTGCTGTGGCATTATAGCTCACAGCAACCTCCAACTCTTGGGCTTAAGCGATTCTCTGGCCTCAGCCTCCCAAGTAGCTGGGACTACAAGTGCCCACCACAATGCCCAACTATTTTTTGTTGCAGTTGTCATTGTTGTTTTAGCCTGTAGCCTGGGCTGGGTTCGAACCCACCAACTTCCATGTATGTGGCTGGCACCGTAACCACAGTGCTATGGACACCGAGCCTTCGTTTAATTCTTTTAAACATCATGTATTAGAATAATCAGACTCACCAATCTTTATAAACTTCATGCAAAATAAATCCCTACTTAAAAATTAACTTCTGAGCTTTTAAAATCAACTATTTGCCACTTATAGCAAAGATGATTGTTTTGCAAATGAAACTGCTCTCCACTTCCTGGACATGTCTATCAAGTTGAGCAGCACTGTAGTCAAATACCCATATATTATCCTCTCGGTTCTCAGATTAAGGGCAATATCATAAGAAACGTTTATGCTGGGTGTTACTTGTTTCTGCGTGGAAGCTAATCACCCCCATACATAAACACCTCCTTCACACCAATATGTTGTAGTTCTAGTAAGTTCTGGTAAGCTTATAGGCATTTTAATAATTAAAAGAGGTTGGGGAAGTGTGCTCATAACTAGTAATGTAAATACCCATAATCCTCTATGCCAGTGCTTCTCAAAGTTTAACATGCATACAAATTACCTGCAGATTTTGCAAAATGCGGATTCTGGTTCAGTAGGTCAGAGTGGGGCCTCAGATTGTGTTATCCTAACAAGCTCCCAGGTAATGCTGATGCTGCTGAGCCATGGACCACATTCTCACTAGGAAGGTCATTTACTACGACTTCTCTTGGGAGGCCAAAGTAATCTTTCTGACACACATGAATTCCCATCACACAATTATGAAAAAGGACATTTTTATTTTATTATGAAATGAAATGAAATCATGTGTTCATTGTTTAAAAAAACACATAGTAAATATATGGGGGGAAAGCAGTCTTCAGTTTTGGAGAATGGAAGGAAGAAGTAAATTTGGGATTATCGGTCCCTATTTTGACATATATAACCATTTTATTCTCCTATCCACAAAATTAGTTTGACATCCTCAAAAGAGATGAAGATTGTTGCCAAGGCTTACCAGTATCCAAGATACAAAGTCATTATCTTTTATCATCTGCTTGCAACTACCAGAGAGGCCAGTCCTGGTGTGATTTCGGGTCTATTATAAAGGTAGCCGTAAGACTATCTCTGCAATTAGAAATACATCTAAACAATCCTGAATTTGTTATAAAGGATCACAGAGAATTCCATGACATTTAAAACTATAACCTTGTTTGAGTTTAAGCAAACGATTCTGATTAAGTAATTTTTGCTGTCTTTTTTCTTCTTTCTGATTTAGAGCATTTAACAAACTCACTCTACAAAACCCTTGAACTCTTGAGTCTAGCCATAGTATGAACACAACATAAGAGCATATTCAAAGGTTTTTCATTATAAAAGACAGGACACAGAAAAAAAGAGTTCTTTTTTTTTTATATATATATTTTTATGTTTTTTTTTTTTTGAGACAGAGCCTCAAGCTGTCACCCTGGATATAGTGCTGTTGCATCACAGCTCACAGCAACCTCCAATTCCTGGGCTCAAGCGAGTCTCTTGCCTCTGGCCTCCCAAGTAGCTGGGACTACAGGCGCCCGCCACAACACCTGGCCATATTTTGGTTGCAGCCACTATTGTTGTTTGGCAGGTCCAGGCTGGATTCGAACCCACGAGCTCAGGTGTACATGGCTGGCGCCTTAGCCCATTGAGCCACAGGCGCTGAGCCATTTTTATGTATTTTTTAAATTAAATCATAACTTTGTACATTGATGCATTTATGTGTACTGCTTTGATATACAATGTGAAATATTTACATTGAACTAAGTAATACATCCATCACAATTATACTCATTTCTTAATAGTTTTGAAATGTACCTTTGCATCATGCACATTAGGTGAGGTCCTCCCAAATACCCACCTCCTCCCATGCTTTCCCACCCCTCCCCCTCTCTCCTCTTCCCTTCTACTTTCTGGACTATAGTTATGTTTTGCCATTCATATGAATGTGTAGATGATTATATATTGATTTCATAGTAGTATTAAGTACATTGAAAATTTTTTTCCCCATTCTTGAGATACTTTACTAAGAAGATGTTCCAGCTCCATCCAGGTAAACATAAAAGATGTGAAGTTTCCATCCTTTTTATGGCTGCATAGTATTCCATGGTGTACATATTTGTACACAATTTATTAATCCATTCATGGGTCGATGGGCACTTGGGCTGTTTCCATGTCTTGGCTATTATGAATTGGGCTGCAATGACATTCTGCTGCAAATGTCTTTGTTGTAAAATAATTTTTGATTATCTGGGTATATACCTAGTAGAGGAATTGCAGGATCGAACGGTAGGTCTACTCTTAGGTCCTTGAGTGTTCTCCAAACTTCTTTCCAAAAAGGTCATATTAGCTTGCATTCCCAAGGAAAGAGTTCTTCATAAAATTTTACTCATAAGAGCCAAAATCTAGTCATCCCGACTAAATCTGATGGCTCCTTTATCATAATTTTGTATCCCAAACATTCACCTCGACACCCAGCAGCAGACAGAACCCATTGTACTAGAAATAATTAGGGTGCACTGAACTGCTCACACATGCATTAAGGTCACAATAAAGAAGCACAAATCCTATGGATACAATATACTTCCTCCTCGTGCAACATTTAAAATACAAGCTGTTGACAAGTTGCTCCTCTGAACTAAAAACCACTCCTCCATTATCATCTCAGTGACCTCACATAGGATCCAAGCTCTCTTGTAATGACAAGATGACACACCAGGAGGAGGTGACACCTCCCAAGCAGATATGAACCACAGACATTTTGACTACTGAGCATTAGATTATTTTTCTCTACCTTCCAGAGAAGTTGCTGTATTGAAAGAATCCTTGTTTCTCTGGATAATTTTTACTCAGACTAGAAAAACCAGAGAAGAGAACTAGATGCCGAGCTAGAAACACACTAGCCCTTTGGGCCCTGTTTGCCAAGCTCAGGAGCCAGCTTTGTGGCCTAGTGGCTATTCACAGGATTCGGAGGGGCTTTCCCCAAGGAAGGGGAGCGTAAGGAATGCTGTGGGTAACAGGCAGTGTATGAAATCAAACCAAATTGAGTAAAAATATTGTAAGATACACATTTCCCCCCAAATGTAGGCACAGTAGAGTGTTTTAAACAATGGAAAACAATATGTGGTACTAACACTGTAACCTCATTAACTAACCTACTTACGTATTTCTTGTTGCTATTATAATTCCCTTGGGTGCCTCTGGATTCCAGGCCTCTTACAGAAGACTCTGAAACTCCTGTGTAGGTGAAAACAGACTGATGGTGAGAACTGGCAAGCCTGCTCCTTTTAGTTCTACTGATATAAAGAATGGCAATGCACTATTAGTTCCTAGGGTTAGGATGAACAAACATCCATGGTGAATACTACTATTACTTCAGAAACAGATATATTCCAGGTCCTAGGCAGCTTACCCTGCATTTTGCAAATTACTTAGTTCCTCCTCATTCTCTAGAGATGTAACCTATAACTAAAGGAAAAGTGTTTATGACACTGTTTTCGCCAAGAATGATGTCTGAACCAACTGCATCAGAAACACTTGGGTGATTTCTTAAAAGGCAGATTCCTGGGCCCAACCTCAAGGAAGTCTAAATTCTAGACCTGGACAGGTTCCAGAAATCTCACCATTACCCTTACTGATTCTGAGCTCACTAAAGTGTAGAAACTCTGGCTTAAGGTAAAGCAGGGCAGAAAAGCGCTGCACTGCTGACTTGCTAAAAGTCTTCTAATTTATATTTATGGCGAATGTTCCAGCACACTCAACGGCAGGAGCTGTCCTCTTGGCACCATTATCCACTCTTTGCAGGTACCTTTAACCTCCTGGACACATCCACCTCCCTGGACCACAAGATCTAAATATAAACAAGATGCAGTTGGTCTTGCGCATTAGTGTAGCACCTTGAGAGAATACTCTGACTAGAGGATGAGAGGAATATGTAGTTCAATGTGAGAGTCAAAGACGAAACTGCTAACAAGTAAAGTAAGTCTGGATGCTTCAGTGTGAGAAAGTACAGTCAAATCCAATAAGCCTCAGCTGAGTTCCACTCAAAGGAACTGAAAGTTCTGAGAAAGGAGGTGCCAGGAGTATTGTCAGAAGTCAAGCAGAATGAAGACAGAGGGTCTGGCATGAAGGAGGGCCTCGATCTCTAAAAATGTATTTCTGGTCAACAAATCTGACGAGTCAATGGAAATAAAAGCTAAATTGAAAGGGCCATGTAGAAATAAGGATAAAGAAATGAAGATCTCAGTAACAGACTTCTATTCTTTGATAAGAAAAGGAAAGAGGATGAAGGGCTCAACTACAACTCAAACTTTACGTTAGGTTTACAATGTAACCTAACATTTGTACCCTCATATTAATCTGAAATGAAAATTTAAAATAAAAATAAAGAAAAAGAAAAGAGAGAAATTGACCTAGCTTGGAATTTAAAGGTAGCATGTCTTTGCTTAAAGATGTGAGCCTTGGCTCGGCGCGTGTGGCTCAATGGGCTAAGGCGCCAGCCACGTACACCTGAGCTGGCGGGTTTGAATCCAGCCCGGGCCCGCCAAACAACAATGATGGCTGCAACCAAAAAATGGCCGGGCGTTGTGGCGGGCGCCTGTAGTCCCAGCTACTTGGGAGGTGGAGGCAAGAGACTCACTTGAGCCCAGGAATTGGAGGTTGCTGTGAGCTGTGATGCCACGGCACTCTACCCAGGGTGACAGCTTGAGGCTCTGTCTCAAAAAAAAAAAAGAAAAGAAAAAGTGTTTGTGTTTATACTGAAGACACAGAGAGCTCCCAGTGAGTCCCATGGGTTGCATCCTACTGGTCAGTCATTCATTAGCTCGTTCATTCATTCAGCAGATATTTATTAACTATTTACTAAGTTCAATTTCATTCTAGGCACTGGCAATAGAGCAGTAAGAAAAGATGAAATGTTTTGCTCCCTTACACCTTACATTTTAGTGTAGAGTAGCAAACAATAAGCAAAAAACAAAACAAAACAAAACAAACAAACAACACCCCCCACAATTATAGATGACATATAAAAAAATCCATCAAAATAAATCACTAAGTAGAGGTAAGGAATGTTGAAAGGAAACCTGTGAGTTTAGCTACGATGGCCAAAGTGGGCATTGATTAAAAGGTGACCTGTGAATCACAACTGAAGTGGAAGGAATATCACGTGGATGTCTGGGCAGATTAGCATGTCAAAGGCCCTAGGGGAGGAGTGTGTCTGCTCCTGTCAGGAATAGCAAGGAAGCTAGTGTTGCTGGGGCAGAGGGAGCAAGGGGGAAAGAAGTAAAAGTATGGCAGCAAGAAGAGTAGATTGGAGAATAAAGACCACAAAGGAACCAGGTGCCATTTTCAGGATTTTATTTTAGTCTGAACAGAAACTGGCATGATCTAATCTCTACTCTAAAAATATTACTGTGACTCTGCAAAAAACAGGCTGGGTTATAGGGGAGGTGAAGGTCTAGAATTAGGAAGAAGAGTTAAAGGCATTGCTGAAAAGAAATCAGACAAGAAACAGTAACGTCTTGGAACAGAGTAGAAGTGGGATAGAAAAGGCGACAGGAAGAACTCTTTTGTTGAAGCATTCTGGAATGCGAGTCAACGGGAGGTGCTGGTGGGTTTATTTGAGTGTGAAATGTGTGTGGTTGCTGGTGGTCGGGTCTTCAGCCCCTTGGATGTAACTTCCTCTACCCTTGCTGGTATCTTCCCTAGAGCCCCTGGACTGTATCAGCTTATTTCCCTCCTTTGGGTTTCTACTGCCAGCCATTTCTAGTCCTGTTTAAGATTATCTCATGGAGGGACATAAGCTTCCTGTCTCCTCTCTATTCATGTCCTTAAAGACAACATTGAGAGTTTTACTAGTCAATCTATGGAAGCCATCTATATACGATACAAATGAAAATGGAGATAAATTATAAAGTTAAAAAATTACACTGATACTTGTTAAACTATGGTTCATTTCCTTTTGCAGAATGAATTTCTCAGAAATGATGTAGTTTCCTCTTCTTGGAGAAAGCAAATGAAGGCTTTTTAGAAAATCTAGTGTTTTCCTCTTGAAATAGTGAAATAGTGTTTTCCATTTCCTCTACTTGGTGAAAGTCATATAAACTATCTCACGAAGATTTTTTTTCTCTCCTGATGAGGGTGCCTTTTTGACAAAGTTATGGGTTCTCTTTTATTTACCAAGGAGCACATTTATTCCTGTGGTATTACCTGGGCAACTTACATCCAAGGGCAGATCCAAGGTTTTTGGCTCCTGACATGTAATACAATTTTGGGGATGCCCTCCTTAGGAAACAGCTTCACAGTTATGTGCACATTATCAGGCCTCCTCCCAGAGCACCACAAGACATCTGTGCAAATGGGGACCTACGGCTCACGCTCACCGGCCACTCACTGCTCAGTCAGGGCCTCTGCACTTGCTGTCATCACCACGTAGCCATAAGTAGCCAAAATCCTCCTTCGGATTGTCTTCACATGCCACTGTTTAACCGGTGCCCTCTTTGGCCATCATCTCTGAAATTGTAGCTTTCCCTGCAAACCAGACCAGACTCTGGTTATTCCTTTTCCCCCAGAAATAATTGTATCGGGGTACTTCTTCAGAGTTTCCACAAGCTTTGGGGCAGAACTCTGGACAATGATTTAGTAGGAAAACCTTCACACAGTGTAAGGCCTTTGGGGCTGAATTGCTTCACTGTCAGTTTCTTATTTTCAATAAGCTTCCTTTGACACAGAATTTTTTTCTAGAACTTCATCTTTCAATACAGTGGAAATTATTTTTTCATAACTTCTTCACATGAAAAATTTACATGGTCTTTTAAAATTAGGAATAGTTTCCAATTCTTAAACTTTCCAGTCTTTGAATTTATTAAATGGGCATATATGTAGAAACTACCAATGAAACAAACCAGGGTATGAGCAATTACATTTCATTTTTAGTGGAATCTCTCAGTCTTTTTCCTTCCTTCCTTCCTTCCTTCCTTCCTTCCTTCCTTCCTTCCTTCCTTCCTTCCTTCCTTCCTTCCTTCCTTCCTTCCTTCCTTCCTCCCTCCCTCCCTCCCTCCCTTCCACTTTACCTTGACTGTTTGTAGCAGTTACAGATTCTATAATGCAGGGTAAATTAGTATCTCTAAAGCACCAGGTATGTTCTTGCCTCCTATTAAACAGTGACTCTTGGGGGTGGCTGCAGACTTTTGTGGTTTCCATCAAGAAATGCTGCTGAGGCTTCATCTGTATGCACCACTGAAAAATATTTTTACCATTGATTTTCCTCCGGCATTGATCTACCACCTGACGCTATCAATAATGAGGTTTGTTGGCTGATTTCTTAGGCTGTCTGGATTTTTTTCTCCCTGGGGGAAGAGGAACTAGTAGTAAAGCAGGAAGAATAGTTGCTAAGTTGAACTTGGGAATTTGCAACCAAACCATCAGCTCCACTGAGTCATTCCTCCCAGCCCATCTTCTCTTTCTTTATTTCTCCTATCACTTTATTACTTGATAGGAAGTCTTCCATTGGTTGGCCTCCTGAGTGTTGGTATTTTTCAGTTTGGTATTCATTGGAATGCAAATTAAATGAGACAATTATCTGTGGAGAAGTGTTTTCTTGATGTTGGAAGAATGCTTTTTCTTTTGTATCTCTTAAAAATCTGAAAGCATCTAAAAAGCTGAATCAACTAAATACTTAGTGAGAAACCGATTCTGTAAACTATGCCACTTTCATTTATTGAAGTTAGCCCATGTTTGGGCCTAAAGGGAGAATTTTCTCAAACACATGTCTATTTCACTGTGGCAGAATGCTTCCCTTTACAAAGCAATAATATGGGGAAAAAGTAAAAAGTAGATAGTCAGCATTCCCACATCCCTTGTAAAAATAAAATGAAAATGCAGATACCCTTCTGTCAAGGTCCTGATCCTGGACAAAATTATGTTCCAAAATTAGGCAAAGCACATTCTGGGAGATATTCATTATTATGCATGAACTTGACTAAGTATTGATCACTCTAAGTGGAACAGATGGAAACAGACATTTTTCTGGTTTCAGGATATTGAATTATGAGAGGTCAGAGGAAAAATTCTCACTGACAGGTCAAGACAAAGTTATTTAAGAAACAAGATTAGAAAGCACATGATTTCACGTATGATATATTTGGTTGTTTTACCTCCATATATTTTAAAAGATTTCTAATCACAGTAAATGACTTTTTTCAAAAACATACGTTAGACATAACAATTTTCCCCATTTCATGCTTTCATTGAAATTGTATGTAAACACCTATTTTAATTAATTATATGTATCAATATCAAAAGGTTTTTCAACACATTCATTCTATCTTTTAATTATTTATACATTTAACAGTTTAACAATTGTTTAAAGTTAGCATATCTATAAAACTTGAGTAATTTCATATTTAATCAAGTAATTTTATATTCATAAAACTCGTTTATATTGTGTAACCCTATGAGAAGATTCCCCCCCGAAGTACACAGCACACAGGTGTATCCTGCAGTCCTGATCCAGGGTTGGTGAGTCCTGGGATAGTCAAAACTTAATTTCACTGTGATGGCTAGACTGCCTTCTGGATTGGCATTGCCTTCCTACCAACATGTAAAATTATCCTACTCTCTAGTTTTGCATTTAATGTTATCTTCCATACCAGCCTGTGCCATGCTGTGCTCTCCTACTCAAAGTCATCTCTCATATAAGAACCTAACCACCTTTTACCTACCCCCGCATTTCTCATAGTTGTTATATTAGGTTCTAGAATGCACCACCTCCCTGTTTCTTTAGAAACATCTCCTGGGTTGGGTTTTAATTTTTATTAATTAATTTATTTGTACATTGTTATCCTTTTATTTTTTAATACCTATTATGCCATGAATTCATATGGGAACGATTCCAGTGGGGCAGAGAGGCACCTTGCCATTGAATGTGACAAAGCTATGTATGACTGTTATTGCATAATTCATGGGGAATAGGCTCTAGCACCTTATATTACAATTTCATGGGGTGTCTTGTTTCTCCTGTGTGCTGTGCTGTCTGCCTATTATGCCATGAATTTGTGGGGAATAAATAGGTTCCAGCAGCTTATGTCACTGTTCTACTGGTTCTCTTGGTTCTCCTGTGTGCTGTGCTATCTGCCTATTAGGCTATGAATTCATAGGGAATGAGTTCCAGGAGCTGAGGCCTCTTTCCCTTGGTTCTCACAAAGTGAGCTTCTCTTTGGGGTACCAGGGTAACCCAGGTACCTTTCTCTTTGTCTTCCTTCTTTTTCTGATCATTTTCCTTCACATCTTTTAGGAAGCTATCTTGGCTCTTAGAGTGCTTAATATGCTCAATACGAACATTAATCCTCTTGGCAAGAATTTTGTCCTTAACTTGTGAGTTTAAAACAATGCCAAGCATGCTGGGTAACACTGTAGACTCTTCCAGTTTTGCCATGGTAACAATTATGTCTCGTGCCTTTTTGGACAGTAACTATTTCCTTGATGACTACAATATCACCTTTATTGTAGATTTGCATATATGTGGCCACATATATGAGTTGAGTTTTGGAGAAGGAAAACTGAGATAGTGAGCTAATGTCAGATCACCAGTGTTTTGTAAACAGACATTGTTTTGAGTGTGTGTGTGTGTGAGAGAGAGAGAGAGAACAACTTTGAATCTGCTTGAGTGATCTTTGTTTTTATTCTAGTGGTGCTTTTGGCCCCAACATAGTTCTATTTCAATAAGTGTCACCTGCTTACTCAAAACACTCAGTTCTGAGTATCTTCCCCCGTTGCTGGGTTGCCTTTAGTGTGTTATTTTCTGTGTAGGTACTGGGTCTCCAGTCCAACTTTGGTGTCACGACAAGCAGCACCAACCCCATAAGTGACGAGAGGCCCAGGAGCTAGTTTACCAGGTTGCCGTCCCCTCGTATGGTAACAAGAAGAGCTTCTCTATCCACTAAAGCTGGAAAGACTGTGACTCCCCCAAGATTCATTTGGAGCAAATACTTAGTTTCCTTAGTCAGCAACCTTCCAGCTTTAGAGAGGCCAGTTTGACCACCTGGTCCTTGTAGGGATGTTCATACAGGGTACCCTGCCCATTGTCCTACAGTTCAAAGAATGCCTATGGCCCAACAACAGCTAGCAGGAAAGGAAATTTAAGATAGAAGGAAGATGAGATAGGGTCAAATGCTGCAAGAATTAAAAAAAAAGTAATCTGAGAACTGAAAAATCCTTGAAGTTTGACATTTTGGATGTGAATAATGTCTTTTCTCCATAGTAATTGTCAGAAAAAAAATTCAGGAAAAAAGCAAGGATTAAGGGTGAGGATATGAAAGCCATTATTCTAATTAAGACTCTTATCTCTATGAAATTTCTGATAAAAATGATATGTAAGTATAAAAAAATCAGGTGATTCAATAGACAAAGAGTCAGGGGGCAAGGGATGTTTTAAGTTTCATTAATGGGAGATCTTACTAAGTTTTCAGAAAATTTGAGAGGCAGTTGTTAAACAGGGCCATTATTAAAATGTAAATTATATACATGTATAGTTAAATTATATTAATATGAAGGTAGTAAATACTCAAACAGTCATGCCTTTGTAATTATGTTACTACATTTTGCCGTTAATTATGCTCTTGAGATTATTTATGTCTGTTGTGTCTGAGAACAGATACAAGATTGTATCTGGTGGAAGACACAGAAAGGCGTGGCTTGCCTCATGAGGCTCCCCTCCTCCGCATTCAGAGACATCACATTAGTGGCTTGAAATCAGCCACAGCAGAAGCATTTACAGCTTGAAAATCAGCAAATGCTACAGGTCAGGATGTATTTGTTTTGACTTTCAAAGGTGTTGACTGAACATTTACTAGCACATCACTAGCTAAAGCTTTGAGGATGACAGTGATTTTGAATGGCCACTCTGAGGAGTAGGATACCATTGTCCTGACAGCTGATAAAGGGATGCCAAGGCCACTTAGATCCAGCCAAAACTAGTGGACATGTTTTTCAAGGTCATATATTTCACAAGCAAACCAGGTATGGAAACAGCAAAGCATTGGGTTGAATTCCTTGGGTCCTCTGTCTGGGAATAGAGCAGTGTGAGTGGGTAAACAGGAACTCCGGAGGTCAAGCCAGTCGTAGAGCAGGGAAGATGAGGAAGCTGATGGACACGGAGAAAGGGGTGGCAGTGTAGAACCGGAAACCTGAATGAGGTGAAGCCCAGGTACAGCTGAAATGACCCAGAAGAAGAGTAAAAAGGATGCAGAATTATAATCAAAGAGTGGGATTTTGGAATTGAGTATTTTAGACAGAGCCATTGCCAGACCCTGGGCATGTTGGTACTTATAGGAGTTTGCTCAAGTTTGTCATTAGGGTAGATACAGAAGAAGTCAGGAGTCATGAATTTGGATTTTGGATGAGTTGATCAAATGGGCTGAGGGGACCAAGAATAGTGGAAGGAATGGGGTGAGGGTGAACTGAGGATGGTATAGGAGTTGCAGTAGTGAGCTGGATTGAGCTGGATCAAATGGCTCTGCAGTGTCCTTCGTCATTACAGTGGCAATGAAAAATTTCACAAATAGGATTTACCAACCACTGTAATCCGCAGGCAATAGCTAATCTGGGTGTAGACACCATATTGGAATTTTAATGTAAAAGCACTTTTAATGTTTTTCAAAATATAATTTGCTTAACATTTTAATAATATTTGGTGAAAATGATATGCAGCTGTGCTTGGAAGCTGGGAACGATGGCAGGGTGTTTTTTTTTTTTTTAAGATTTACTTTATCTGATTGACTACTTCTCTGTTTATTCAGGCCACTGGGAAGAGATCTTTTTCTTTTGCTCTTTTGCATGTTCATAAATGATTACGGTAATACCCTGCTTATTCTTGTCTTTCAAATTCTTAAGTGTTCTCAAGTTCTTGGCATTGAAGCATATTTTCCTGAATTTATTTTAGTATTTATTATATTTCATTTACTTTACTGTTCCCTCTAAGTGTCATTTCCCTCTTCACCTTTAGAAAGGGCATCATATCAAACTCTGCAAAGCATCAGCTCTCCATTTTGACTTTCATTTTTAATACAAAGAACATACACAAAAATACATTTTATCTTTCAGAATTGCATCCTCTTATAGTAGTTACAGCAATTATTTTTCTGCCAATGTTTTGAAGGTAGACTCTTCGCTCATATTTCTTAATGATGTGCTCTTCAAAATGTGGGTGACATCATGGAACACTTGTGTTTGTGACAATACATTTTCAAAAGTTTCTTCTCTGAATCTCTTGCTTGGTGCTACTCAGGGGAGATCAAAATTCAGTAGTTTAACAACAGATTATTTGCTGTCTACATTTTCTCATTCTTATAAATATAACCATGGTTTTAACAAATGGTTAATCCTTCTGTTAAATCCTTAACACAAAGGATTGATCTAGAATCCTTTGATCGCTCAGCAGTTGGATCAAGGACACCTATCCTTCAAATCTCATTAGTAAGGATTTTTCTTTCTTACACAGAACTATGGAAAAAACATCTTTGAATTGGTGTGTATGGTTGAGTGTGTGTGCATTATATGTGAATTGGCAAGAAATAATCCCTCCCTTACACACACACACAAACGTGCACAGAAATTCAATATCTTCACTCAAATTCCATTTTATTCTCTACCTGAAGATAAACAGTTAAGGCTAGTTATTTGGTTTCATATTTCTATGGTGATTAGCTTAATATTTTATCATTGCTGTATGAAAATGGTGGGAATTTTGGTGAGTCATCAGGAAGGAGAAAGCAGTAATTTCAAAGTCCAGGTTGTGTTTGGGTGAGTACATTGTGAAACTTGGGCATCACTCAACCGCCAAGTGCTTGGAGGGTGAAGCATGATTTTGCTTCCATAATTATGGAAAGAAGTTTGGTTATAGAGAAAGGATATCAGATGTGGTACCCATAGTCAGGAGTATTAACTTGGATCAGGATTAACTTGCATTACAGGAGTGTGGCTCAACCTGTAATCCTCCACACTCTGAGACACTGAGGTAGGTTGATTTCTTGAGCTCAAGAGTTCAAGACTAGCCTGAGTAAGAGTGAGAACCTATCTCTACTAAAAATAGAAAACTTCACCAGACATGGTGATGTATGCCTGTAGTCCCAAATAGTTGGCAGGTTGAGGTAAGAGTTTTAACATGGGCCTTTGGCAAACAATTTAATATTTATGAATCTCAGATAGGATCTGTACATTGGAGATAAGATCTGTCTTAACTCTTCTGGAAAGAATTATGTGAATGACATATTTAAAAGTCTGGCATTGTGCCTGGTAATAGAGTACATCCTCAGGATATGTGGTTTCCTTATCTCTAACGCATACAAGATCATTTGCTTTTAATGTTCTATCAAAAGGCTATGAACAAGTGATTCCATCTCAGGGTGGGCAAGGGATTTAAGAGAAACTTCTCTGAAGAAGACAGGCGCACGGCCTATAGACACATATAAAAATGCTCATCATCCTTAATCATCAGAGAAATGCGAATCAAAACTACTTTGAGATATCATCGAACTCCAGTAAGATTAGTCTACATCACAAAATCCCAATACCAGAGATGTTGTCATAGATGTGGAGAAAAGGGAACAC
>CAUYRH010106616.1:0-22873 GCA_963574655.1 Perodicticus potto
TCAAGCTGTCACCCTGGATAGAGTGCTGTGGCATCACAGCTCATAGCAACCTCCAATTCCTGGGCTCAAGAGAGTCTCCTGCCTCTGCCTACCAAGTAGCTGGGACTACGGGCACCCACCACAACACCCGGCCATTTTTTGATTGATTGAAGCCGTCATTGTTGTTTGGCAGGCCCAGCTGGATTTGAACCCACCAGCTCAGGTGTATGTGGCTGTCGCCTTAGCCCGCTGAGCCACAGGTGCTGAGCCAGTGGTGGTCTTATTTTTAATATAATGCTATACAAGTTTTGATAAATTTATGCACATGTATAAGTCTGAACACAGTTTTCCCATGCTTTTTATAGCAACTCTCCTACACTTGGGCCTACTGAAATGTTGATTTATTTCTGTAACTATAAATTAATTTAAACTGTTTTTCTTTATTTTGGATAAAGAAAATCATAGTTTTGTGTTTGAAAGCTAAAGACTTTTTTTTATTAAAATGACCAGTGATTATTTATAATAAACTCAAACATTATAAAGCAAGAGAAAATGATATTTCAACATATTCCAAACTATACCATCCAGATTTATCCATGTTAACACTTGTGATTATAATTTCTTTCCTGATTCATTAGATTCTATCATTTAGAATCTATTGTTTAGCAGCCTGGGCTAGGCTCAAACTCACCAGTGCATGTGGCTGGCACCCTAACCACTGAACAACAAGCACCAAGCCAACAAATTTCTTTATATAGGATCTTTTTTGTCTGTTCTATATAAATTTCACCTCACTAGTTTGTACTTTTGCCTCTATTAGGAAAGTGTCAAATTGTCTGCTTATTTATCTATATCTATTCTGTTTCTATAAGTTAACTTTAGAAATATATCTATAATGGTATTATTTAATTTTATGCTATTTCCACAAATTTACTGCATTTATTCATTTCATTTTGATTTTTTTATTATCTTCACTTTCTAGTTCTTTTTATATTACACTAGTATTTTATGCTCTTCTGTAGTGGTGCTTTGATTTCTTACATAATCTTTTCTTCTATTTTGACGCCTTCATTTTCCTTCTGCAAATCTCATTTGTTATTTTTCTTTCTTTGTTCATTCTCTCCTTCACAGGGATTTATAGAATTATAGTACGTTTGCAAAATTGCCATGCTATTACTTTTTATTTGTCAGACACAGATATCTTTGTTCAAATCTTGTATTTGCCCTAATCTTATCCAGGAACAATTTGTTTTTGTCTCCCTTACTACTTCTTTCTATTCAGTTTTCCTGAGCCTTGAGATTTCTGGGGGATTGTGGGAGAGCTAGAATAAGGCTGGCCTCATCTGTAGGCTCTATTCTCTCTTGCAAACCCCAATTACGTTTCTGGCGGCAAAGCCTACTTCTTCCAGACAGGAGAATAAGTCCAGTTGAGAAGGTCTCTTAGTCTTCAATCTTCTGAGTTTTACCTACAGGACATTTATTCATAAATAGATCTGACCTCTTTTTCCAATACCTTTGGCAATGAGACAGGCAGAAATGGGTTTTGCTTGATGTCTCAAGCCATGTAAGTAGGCATGCATGGGTAAAGCACTCTTTCCTTTTGGAAACTTAGCCACTTGTGCAAAGCATGGGCTCTGGTCTGCTCCTTGGTTCCATTAACTTTCACAGAGTTGGACCTTCGCATGGGGATGTCTAAATATTTCTAGCCCACTATGATTTAGTGTTAGTAAAAATACTTTATAGTAGGTACATGCTATATTCTCTCATGCAGTAGTAAGAACAATCTTTTGTCTCTGTCTACTAATTCTCTTGTTTTATTTTTTGACAGGATTAAAGACAAGAAGGATACTGTTAATTGTCCTTTTATAAAGACATTTAACCTGGCCATTTAACTTCCAAATTCAGGCACTTCAAAGATACAAATGAGGAATTGGTTTATTTCCCTCCTTTTCCTCATTCTATTCAAGTAGGGATGGGATGAATATAAGGAGTGGAGCACTGTGCAAAACCAGAATGTCCATCTCTTCTTGGGCTATTATATTTCACAATTTAAGGCCTAAGGATAAACCTCTTTCCTTTTGTAACTGCTTCTGGTATATTTTTACTGGTTATTAAATTTTGTGCATTTTATCACCTAGCAGATTCAGGGAATTCTGAGAGTTTACTATTGTCTTCCAAATTTTCCTAGATATTACAAAGATTACAAAATTTTAAAGTAGAAATACATTCATAAAAATAGTCTGGATATAATTCCTAAGCCTTGTGCAAAGGCTTATGGTTTTATGAGCTTCAGTGAATGAATTATGCCTCAGAAATGGGGATGGGCATTTCATATTTTAAATCATTCAAGCAAGATATTCTTGGCTGTTCCTTCCTTTACTTACTTTTTCCCAGAAAGTATAGGAGGTAATCTCAAAAATATTCCTCTTAACTGCACAGTAATTTTCTCAGATGGTAAAATGAACTGGTGATCAAAGACTATGTTCAATAATTGACAAGTAATAGCTAGAGAATAAATAACACTCTAATTAGACTCTCCTGGAAGGCTTAATCTGTGCCAGACTCACCTGGAAATCCTGTTACCCAAAAGGTAAGTTATTAATTCTAATTATGATTTATTTTTACCTTACAGCAGGGACTCCAACGACAGTAGAGCCACATTAAGTATACAGGACTCAGGAACGGTAGCATAACAAGTATAGTCACCTTTGTTTGACTTTCGAATTTATTTCTGTCCTTTCAGGGTCCCAGTTTCATCATTACTGCTGGGAAATACAAATGTCTTTCCCCTGGGTTTCTAAAAGAGCTTTGCTTCCTTTTAATTTTCTAAAGTAACATAATTTGCAGCATGTATAGGGTTCTAAAAATCTTAGTTATAATGCAGAATATTCAGTTGAAAACAAATCACCAACAATTTTGCTGTGTATTTCCAGAATGTTAGGGTAAATAAAATGAAGACAATATGGGTAATTTAATCACTGTGACTACTAAGCACGCTAGTTAGCAATCAAGGCAGTGCAAAAGCCTGCAAAGGGAAGAATTGCTTTTTGTTTTCAACCTTTGTTGTTTGAAGTGTGAATGTGTCCTGGTGGGTGGATAAATGGATGAATATTAATCAACCTTGCTTGTCTGGCAAAGCTTCCTGGCTTTCTTGGCTGCAACTGGTACACTGGTTAGCTTGTTTTCTAGACTGGCAGCTGCCCATCCTGGAGAAGCACCCATGCATCTTTATCCCTGCCTAAGGGAAAGTTTTACTTTTCCAAGTTCATCTCTTAGACTTAAATAGTGAAAGCAAAGCTCACTGACTAATGTCTTGTGTTTCCATGTCATTCATCAGGTTTTAGCCTGACACCCTGGGCTGCCTTGGTATGGTTTATTATTTCCATTCTTGGCCTGAATTTCTCCAAGTAAAATCTAGCCAAAAGCTTAATTTCATTTCCAGCTAGCTTCTCAATATTCTACTCTTTTTAAAAAAAATGTTGATTATGCTTATGGCTCCAGTATAATGCTTTACACATAGTAGGCACTCAGATTTATTTTAGTGATAAATGAAATTAGTATAGGCATTTAATTATTATTTTTATACAAAATAATATAAAGATTAATTTTTTTCTTGTATGGTGTTTTGAGGAACACAGTAAGTTTGTGATTATAGATGGATCTTTGTTTGAACTTAAGGACATTAGTAAAAAAATCCTTACACTCCCAATTATTCCTTAGGAACTAAAAAAAATTAGAGCATTATTTAATTTAATGATATTTCCATTATTTGGTCTTAGATTAGTTTCTGCTTTTCACTGCAGTTTTTTTTTTTTTTTTTTGAGACAGATTTTCTCTTTGTCACCCTTAGTAGAGTGCTATGGCGGCAGAGCTCACAGCAACCTCAAACTCCGGGGCTTAAATGATTCTCTTGCCTCAGCCTCCCAAGCAGCTGAGACTATAGGTGCTTACAACATCCAGCTATTTTAGAGATGGGGTCTTGTTCTTTCTCAGGCTGGTCTCGAACTCCTGAGCTCAGGCAATCCACCTACCTTCGCCTCCCAGAATGCCGGGATTACAGACATGAGCCACTGTGCCTGGCTTTACTACAGATTTTTTAAAGAAAACAAAAATAAATCAAGCCAATATGAAGAAACTGCATGTAGCTCAATAGTCATAGGCACCCTTTAGAACTTTTAAAATTTAAACAGTATTACTGATATCAAATTTATTTTGTCAAAATGCAAAACTTCTTGGGAGAACTTTCAAAGTCCAGATAAGTAAAACGAACACTATTTGGGTGACAGTCACACTTATAACCCTCATTCAAGTATCACAAAAGAGAACCATGTAGCTGAAAACATTTGTACCCTCTCAATACTTTGAAATAAATAAAAAATAAATTTAAAATGTAGAAGTAACTAAAAGCAATGGCTATTTAAATGTTTAAAAGTTAAAATAGTAATTTTTTATCAGAAGCAATTATCAAAACTCCAGCTTTGATTTCAAGCACCAAAAAGAGCAGCCAAAGTGATATTAGCAAAAAAGATATCCACCAATGTGAAAACAGTCCCGTGTCTACAAAAACAGAATGTGACCTTTTTAAGTAATATCAAAGAAGATGTTCAAAAGAATATGAATGTTTACGAATAATGTGCATTTTTTCATCATTATCATCATTGTTTTCTGTAGCAACAAGAGAAAAAGCTTGTAGAATATCTACAGTTTGTATGAAATAAAAACAATTCTATGTTTAATTGCTATAAAATATGTGCATAAATAGGCACAGATGTATACAAACACATATATTTGATTGCAGGAAAAAACACAAATATACATAGAAGATAATATTCTGTAAAACGTCAAGGCAAAGAGGTTAGTTAGATAAACTTTTATTATTTTTTTAATTCTGTGCATACTTTGAACTTTAGGCATTTCTTGATGTCTTATCCATTTTACTCATATACTCAATCTAGTTGGAAAGTCTTTACTCATTTGTATCTCTTTGAGGAGATACTATGTCTCTTTTGATTCTAGAAGAGTCCCTACCTAGAATATAAAGAAATGTAATGCTGGTATTTTCAGATCAAAATATACTATTCCAACCTACTGTGGTGTATGAAATGAAACTTACTCATTTTGCAGAATAAGTCAAGTTATTTTTTCAGAGGGCATAAATATTGACTAATACAAATATATTTTATTCAGAAATAACTCATAAATTGTATATTTTTATTTTAGGTAAGAATATGTACACTGAATTACTTTCCTACTGCCACTGTAACAAATTACCACAAATGTAGAGGCTTAAAACAACATAAATTAATTTTCTTACAGTTCTGAATGTCAGAAGTCCAAAATTGGTTTACTGGAATAAAGCGACATTACTCAGTTAGTTTTTCCTTAGAGTGGACAAATCTGGCAGATCCCATATTGACCAAGTGATCCTATTTTACATAATTAATAGTAAGACATTTATTTATTTTTAATTTCTCTATGATATCCTGAGAAAGGTACATCATTTGGGGGGTATTCTGGAAAAAAAGTTACTGCAGTATAATCATGAGAAAACATCAGACAAACCAATATTAAGGCAAATTCCATAAAACAGCTGATGAATACTCAAAATGATTAAGGAATTGTGTCAGGTTGGAGGATATTAAGAAGACATGACACTTAAATGCAATGTAGGATCCTGGATTAAATTCTGGACCAGAAAAAGAACAGAGAGAGTAACCTAATGGCATAAAATAAAAACTGTAGTATAATTAATAGTATTGTATCAACATTAATTGTCCATTTCATTATTTCTAATACATGAAGTGTTAACATTAGGTAAGGCTGAATAAAGCCAGGATCTTTCTTGTACTAATTTTGCAACTTTTGGGGAAGTTGAAAATTTCTTTAAAATCACTAGTTTTTTAGTTTAAGTTTAGTTTTGTTTTTTTTGACACCTACTTCAGTGTTATTGAGAAACTGCCAAAGCAGTTTAGGCTAACCAGCTTAAATCTATCTAAATCTATCTCATTTTCTGTGGTTATTGTGTAGATGTGGTCAATGTGTTTTTGGTGATTCTCCATAGCACAGAATTTTATGGGCATGACTTTTCATTGTGCTTCATCTTATTGGGCTTCACAGATATTGTTTTCTTATTTGTTTGTTTTTTAAAAATTGAAGGTTTGTAGCAATCCTGAATAGAGTAAGTCTATCAGTGCCATCTTTCCATCATCACATACTCACTTCATTTCTTTTTGTCACATTCTGGCAATCCTTACAATATTTCAAAATATTTGCTATTATCGTATATGATATGGTGATCTATGCTCAATGGTCTTTTATGCTGTGATTGTTTGGGGGCACCACCAGCTGTATCCACATAAGATGGTAAACTTAATCAACCAATGTGAGTGTTCTGACTTTTTCACTGATTGGCTATTTTCCATCTCTCTTCATCTTCTCAGTATGCCCTGTTCCCTAATACAGAACAATAAAAATTAGGCTAGTTAATAATTCTACTCTGACCTCTAAGTATTTAAGTGAAAGGAAGAGTCATGTGTCTCTCACTTTAAATCAAAAACTAGAAATAATTGAATTTAGTAAGGAAGGCACGTCAAAAGCTAAGAAAGGTTAAAAGTTATGCATCAATTATCTAAGTTCTTTGTAGAAAACTAAAGTGCTATTATAGTGAACACACAGATTGATAAGAAAGCAATACAGCCTGACTGATGATATGGAGAAAGTTTGAGTGTTCTGGATAGAAGATCAAACCAGGCCAGGTATGGAGGCTTAAGCTTGTAATCCCATCACTCTGGGAGGCTGAGGAGGGTGGTTTTCCCTGAGCTCACAGGTTTGAAACCAACCTGAGCCAGAATGAGACTGTTCTGTCTAGAAATGCCTGGGCATTGTGGTGGATACTTATGATCCCAGGTCCCCGGGAGGATGAGGCAAGAGAATAGCTTGAGCCCAAGAGTTGTGATGCTGTAGCTATGACACCATGGCACTCTAGTAAGGGTGACAAAATGAGACTCTGTCTCAAAATAATAATAATAATAATAATAATAATAATAATAATAATAATAAGCTTTGATACATTCATTCACTTTGCCCCGGCGGAAGGGACTGTGTTCGTTCATTGATACATTCATTCACCTTGCCCCCAGTGGAAGAGACTGTGTTCATTCGTTTCATGGCCAAGGAACCCATACACCTATATATACCCTGAGACTAAAAGCCTAAAGGGGGAGATGGGGAAAGACTGGGAGAGAAACGGAGAGAGCTTTTCTCTCTCCACTTGAGTTCTCTCTCTCTACCAGGAGCTTTAGTGTTTTCTGTGTTCTTTTCTGTAAATAAATTCTGTCTTACCACTGGGAGAAAAAAAAAAAGAAAAAGAAAATGCCATGAAGGCTATGTTAAACAGTTTGATGAAAACATTTCAGATTGTATATGAAACCAGCACATTGTATCCCTTGATTGCACTAACGTACGCAGCCGTGATTTAATAAAAAAAAAAAAAAAAAGGAAAAAGAAAGAAAGAAAAGAAAAGCTGAGAAGTTAGAGGATTCAAACCCTCAAGCAGAGGAACTGGAATTTCATACCATTTTTTATTTTGGGAAATTGAGCATATTGCTAAGAGAATATATTAATTTGTCTGTATTTAAATAGTCAATTTAGAAGTAAACAATGTAAAAAGCATCGAGATAGATTTGGTTAGAGTTATTTGGTTAACATTCTCTAATTCCTATCACCATTTGTTTGAAACACATTTTTTTTTCCTAGTCTTAGTTACCCTTCAAAACTATGTTGGTTTCATTGGACAATTATTGTAAAATTAAAATAAAATAATTTTCTAAAGGTTTAAAAAAGTAATAATAATAAGAAGATCAAACCAGCCACGCCATTCCCTTAAGCCAAAATATAAGCCACAACAAAGCTTTAACTCTCTTTATTTCTCTGAAAAGTGAGAAAGGCAAGGAAGCTGCCAAAAAAAAAAAAAGTTTAACATGAAGACAAGTTGACTCATAAGGTTTAAAGCAAGAGGTTATTTCTATAACACCGAGTGTAATGTGAAGCAGTAAGTGCTGAGGTAGAAGATGCAGCAAGTTAACCAGATGAGAAGAAGTTGCTTTTCATGTAAGGGCAAAGACAGTGGTGGGTCAGGCAGAAAGGGCAGGAGAGGTGGGACCACCAGACACCATTTTTAGATGGAATTTATACCTAGTGAGGACGCCACGAATATTGTTGAAATGACTACAAAGGATTCAGAATATTATATAAACTTAGTTGATAAAGTAGTGGTAGGTTTGAGATAGTTGGGTTCAATTGTGAAGAAATAGTTCCACTGTGTATGAAATGCAAGCAAACAGCATTGCATGCAACAGAGACATCTTTTATTAAAGATCACAATGCCAAACTTCATTGTTTCCTTATTTAAAGAAATTGTGAGAAGGGGGCCCTAATATGGTGGTGTAGATGCAAGACAGTTTCTTTCTCCCCACAAAAAATTAAATACTAAAAACAAATTTACCACATTAAGATCTTCATCATCAACAACCCAGAGACCAACAATGAGGGGGACACAGTTCCTAGTGCCCTAGAGAACTGAAAAATCTCTGAGTAGAGGATGGGAGAACAGGACTTCCACTTCGGCAACACCCTTCCTTTCTGCCAGGTGCCAACCATATGGGAAATCTCCCTTCAAGTCATAGTTTATACACTGAAAAAGGTGAAATTGAGGTGGTCATCCAACTTCTCCACCTTCTTGAGTTTCCTGATAGAAAACTTATTCTTGCCTTAACCCATGGGTAATATTGTGACTGTCTAAGGGAGAAATATCCCTCATGACAGGCAGAAAAGGGCAGGAGAGGTGCAACCACCACACTAGACCTGGAAACTTGACTCTATATATTGGCCAAAGGAGATGCCAAATAAGTGTAGGCTTTAAGTGGTATGTACCCCAGTTCCCTTGGACATGAACTCCTAGCTAGCCTTCTTACATTGCTTAAATAATCCACTGGAAATCTCTCATATTTGAGATGGGGAGTGCTCTGATCATTTACTGGAGCCAAAGTGAACCTTGGCTTATAGTGTCACTTAGAGCTAAAAAGGAGGCATGGACCTAACAGTAAGGATTCATTAGGTGTATATATTCAATAAAAACCAAAATAAGTTTACCGAGAAAACTGGAATAAATGACTAATCCTTCAGTAGAAAGACAAATAATATACCCACAAGAATCAACAGCCAACAGGAAACTTTGACCTCCCAAACAGATAAAAATGAAAATCTGACTAATGACCCTAAAGAAATGATTTATGAGGTCTTGAACCAAGATTTTAAAACAGCAGTTTTAAGAAAATTCAGTGATGTCCAGTATAACATGAAATAAATTTCAGGAATTTGTCAAAGAAGTTTAACAATGAGATTGAAATAACCTTAAGTTGGAGGTTGCTGTGAGCTGTAACGCCACAGCACTCTACCAAGGGCGATAGAGTGAGACACTGTCTCTACAAAAAAATAAATAAATAAATAAATTAACAGAAGACTTGGAACTGAGAATTATATTTGCTGAACATTAAAACTTTTTAAAGACTCTCAACAGCTGATTGAACCAAACGGAGGAATGAACCAGTGAGCATAAAGGCTGACTATTTGAAAGTACATAGACAGAAGAGAAAAAAGAAAAAAAAAGAGTAAAAAGGAAAAAATACTGCTTACAACATATAGAAAATTACTTCAAAAAATTAAATCTAAGAATTATTGGTGTTCAAGTGGGCACTGCACAAGGGGTAGAAAGTTTTTTTCAAAGAAATAGTGACAGAGAACTTTCCAAAACTTGAGAAAAATACAAGAGATAAAAACATAAAAATAAAAGATCTCCAAATTATCTGGCAATGGACTTCTCCGTGGAAATCCTAAGGCCAGGAGGAAGCAGAATGACATTTTTCAAAGTGCTCAAAGAAGGAAAACGTACAAGCCAAGATTATTGTATCTATAAAATTTGTAATTCAACTTTGAAGGAGAGTTAAAGTCTTTTATAGAAAAACTATAGCTGACAGGATTCATTGCCACCAGATTCATCTTGGATGAAATGCTAAAGGGAATTCTTCAATCTGAAAGAAAAAAATAAGCAAAATGAGCAAAAGAAAACTTCTTAAGGTATAAAATCCACTGGTTAAATTAAGGATTTGGACAAATCTGGAATACTGTGTTATTGTATTTGTAGTGTGCAATCCACACATAACACTAGTAAGAAGCCTAAATAATAAATCTACCAAAAACAGTAAAACCTACTGCAACCTACTAACAGTTAATTTAAAATATGTAAATGGAGACAACTAAGAGTAAAAAGTGAAGGGATGGAATTAAAGTGTACATTGTGTGGTTTTTTGCCTTTATTTCTGTTATTTGTATTCTAAGATAAGTAGTTATCACTTTAAAATAATTTGTTTTATCTATAAAATGTGGGGTTTCTTTGTGAGGCTTATTGTAATCACAGTGTAAAAACCTATAGTAGAGTCACTAAAAATAAAAAGGAACAAATTAATCCTAAGTACCAGAGATATTCACTTAACTCCTGAAGGAGACATTAAAAAAGGAATTAAGGAAGAAAGGAGTCTCAAAATGACCGGAAAACAGACAACCAAACGCACAAATCCTTGCTTATTAATAATGCCATTGCTTATTAATAATACCACTGAATTTAAATGGTCTCAGTTCTCCAATTAAAAGACATAGATTGGCTGAATGAATAAACAACACCCAATTATATACTACATTCAAGAAACCCATTTCACCTACAAAGATACATGTAGACTGAAAGTGAAGGGATGGACAAAATTATTCCCTGATAGAAACCAGAAAGAGTACAAGTAGCTCTATTCATATTAGATGAAGTAGACTACAATCAAAGTTTGTAAAAATCAACAAGAAAGGTTTCTGTCCAAAGTCTAGTAATTCAGTTCATGAACTCATCCTAGAAAAGGTGCCATATACCTCATTGCTGGATATCACTATAGTCATCAGATGACCAAGAGTAGTACTTTAAAAATGACTGTATTAGCATACATCAGTGAGTTATATAGCACTTTTTCTACAACGAGTTTACAAACATAAATGTCTGACCTCGTGTAATGGGTCAATGATAAATAGGTCAATTCAGCAAGAGACTGTAATGATTATAAATATCTATGCATCCAACATTGGGTCCCCCCAAATATGTAAAGCAAACATCAATAGAACTAAAGGGAGAGAGAGACTAATATACAATAATGGTTGAAGACTTTAACATCCCATTCTCTGTAATGGATAGATGGTCCAGACAGAAAGTCAATGAAAAGCAGAGTTAAACTACACATTAGATCTAACAGGCCTAACTCAAACCTATGGAACTTTTTTTACTCAAGTGATTCAAAATATACATTCTTTCTTTCTTTTTTTCTTTTTTTCTTTGGAGTTTTTTGGCCGGGGCTGGGTTTTAACCCGCCACCTCCGATATATGGGGTCGGCGCCCTACTCCTTTGAGCACAGGTGCCACTCCAGAATATGCATTCTTTTCATCATCACATGGAACATTTTCCACAAGAGATCACATCTTTGGCTACAAAACAAGTCTATAAAAATTGAAAGAAATAGAAATCATTTCAAGTATCCTCTCTGACCACCATGAAATAAAAAAAGAAATCAATAAAAAGAGTATAATTGAAAAATACACAAATGCATGGAAAGTAAATGACATGCTTTTGAATGATCAATGAGTCAAAGAAGAAATTAAAAGGAAATTTTAAAAATTCCTGAAATAAAATTAAAATACAACGTATCAAAATCTGGGTGAGATGGCAAAAGTAGTACTAAGAGGGAAGTTCATGGCAGTAAATGCCTGTATCAAAAAAGTAGAAACACTTCAAAATAACAACCTAATGCACCTCAAGGAACTAGAAAGCGAGAATGAACCAAACCCAAACTTAATAGAAGGAAAGAAATAATAGAAGATCAAAGCAGCTAGGTTTCGTGGGTCCGGCCTGTAATCCTAGCACTCTGGGATGCTAAAGCAGGATGGTCACTTGAGGCTAAGAGTTCAAGACCAGCCTGTGCAAGAACAAGACCCATCTCTACCAAAAAATAGAAAAATCAGACAAACATGATGGCATATGTTCATATTCCCAGCTACATGGGAGACTGAGGCTGGACGATCACTTGAGCCCAGAAGTTTCAGGTTGCAGTAAGCCATAATGATGCCACTGAACTCTAACCTGGGACACAGATTGAGACCCTTCTCTCCAAAGGAAAAAAAATAAAACAGAAAAAAATAAAACAAAATTGAGACACAAAGCAAATATAAATGAAAAATAAAATAAAATTTCTTTTAAAAATAAAACTGACAAACATATAACTATTTAAGTAAGAGAAACAAAGAGGAGACTGGAATAAATAAAATCAGATGAAAAAGACATAACAACTGAGACCTCAGATATACAAAGAATCATTAGAGATTCTTATGAACAACTATGCCAACAAATTGAAAAACCTAAAAGGAATAGATAAATTCCTGGACATATAAAACTTAGCAAGCTTGAACCATGAAAAAATAGAAAACCTCAACAAACGAGTAACTACTAATGAGATCAAAGCAATAATAAAAGTTTTGTATCAAAACAAACCCTAGGACCTGATTTGCTGCTGAATTCTACCAAACAAACAACAATAACAAAAATCTAGTAATACCAATCCTACTCAAACTCTTACAAAAAATGGAAGGAGAGGAATTACTTCCTAATGCATTTTATGAGACCAATAGCACCCTGATACCAAAACTAGAAAAGGATACAGCTAAAAAGAAAACCATAAGCCAATATCATTGACAAACATAGATGCAAAAGTCCTTATCAAAATACTAGCAAACTGAATGCAACAATGTATTAAAAAGATCATTCCCCATGATCCAATGGGAGTCATCCCAGGAAAACAAGGAATGTTCAACATACATTCACAAAACAATAAATGCAATACACCACATTAACAGAATGAAGAACAAAAACCATATAATTATCCTAGCAGATGATAAAACAGCATTTGATAAAATTCAACATCTCTATATGATACATGAAAACCCACATATCTCAAAATAACAAAAGCCATCTATGATAAACTCATGGCTAACATCATACTGAAAGGGAAAATGATAAAGGCCTTTTCTGAAAAGACTAAAACAAGACAAAGAAGCTCACTTTCTAGTGTTATTCAAAGTGACACTGGAAGTTCTCACCAGAATAATTAGACAAGAGAAAGAGATAAAGGACATCAAATTTGGAAAGGAAGAAATTGAATTACACTTGTTCATAGATGGTGTGATCTTATACCTAGAAAAACCTAAGACTCCATGAAAAAAATTGTTGGAATGATAAACAAATTTAGTAAAATTACATGATAAATAATCAACATAATCAATGGTATTTAGAGACTATTATGAATAACTCCAACAAATAGGAAAATCTAAAAGAAATGGGTAAATTACAGGTACATACAACTTACTAAGATCAAATCACAGAGAAACGGAAAACTCAACAAACCAACAATGAGTAATGAGATCAAAATTAAGAAGAAGAGATATATGCCAATAGGGAACAATGTGAAAACAAATCAAGAAAGCAATCCCATTTATAATAATTATAAAAAGTATAAAATACCTATGAATCAGTTTAATAAAACAAGTGAAATATATATACAAGGAAAATCTATAACCTGGTATAAAGTCAACACATTAGGAGCTATTCTATTTCTGTTGCAGACCATTAAATTAACTTGCAGTGGCTAGATGATTATTGTCTGTGGTTTAAATCAACAGGTTACCCATAGATGTTATTTCATGTTGAGAATAAACACTATTAAAAATTAGTAATTTTTAGTACTAGTTAAAATTTATAATGGTAAACATCAAAATCAGCATGAATTTAAACAGGTTACCAGATCAAGAGGTATATTTAAACATCAACTATCCTTTGTTAATCAGCTTTCTTTGGTTTTAGCATTACCTGTGTCTATGTTGGATATTATTCTCCTAAAATATACCATGTCTGCAAATCTTAGGTACAATGTGATAAATTTTTGTTTTTCAATCTTCTGTTTTAAAAATTTTGTGTATTATAGTTGCATAACTTTTTTGTTTGTTTTTCTGTCCATCTTGCTTAACTAAATAAATCATTCGATTCTTTCTATTTGGTATTTCTAGTTTCAACGATCAGCTGGTAGATACCTTGTATTTTTCTCCTAACTTCTTTGTTGTTCATATTAGTAAATGCACAAAATAATGGAGATTTCTCTTCTTCATCAATTTTTTTGATGTATAGCTCATTTTAAAACTAAAATTGGGGTTACTGAGGGTTTTTATAGGCAAAGTTTATACATGAAATTTTCTCTACTGGTTCTCTTCATAATAAAGTTAGCTAGCCTTTAGCTCATAGTCAAGCTGGATTCTGATGCAAGATATTGTCAGTTATAATTTAAACTTATTATATCATAACTTTTAAATGACATTTACCCTGAGAATAGCTAGTTTTAAAACAAGGATGTAGAGTTAGTTCTCACAGTACTCTTGGAAAATCAGTGAAATTTTCTGTGCCATAAGTTCTTTCCTATAAAAGGTAGCTAGTAATATTTTCAGTTAATCACCTTCTTCTGTGAAGAGCAAAGAGTTATTTATAGGAGACATAATGTTAGAGAACTTGCACTGAATATTGACCAATAAGTAGGCAACTCTGATTAAGTGCTTTGAAATTTAATGCCACTTAAGAGAAATTAATGGCTCTGTATGCTATACCTCTTAACATTACTAAAATTGAGAAGGGAATTTTGGACTCTTAATTTAAAGCTGGAAGCTTTTCAACATGTCCCAAAGAAACAGAACCAATCTGGGTACAGCACTCTGCAAAGAGTCCTGAAGAGGTTATTTAACCAGTATCCCTAGGTGTCATCTTTATTTTCATTTTCTCTAGATTATACTTCTCTTAGGTTGCTAATTTACTTTGCAACGTGTTTTAGTAATTTGTACCCAACTTTAAAAATTGAAAACTCTTTTTGGAAAGGAATCTTCCATATTCACTTTTAGAACTTATTTAATGGATAGCACACTTCTCAAAATGTAAGTTCTGGCTCGGCACGTGTAGCTCAAGCGGCTAAGGCACCAGCCACACACTCCAGAGCTGGTGAGTTCGAATCCAGCCTGGGCCTGCCAAACAACAATGACAACTACAACCAAAGAATAGCCAGGTGCTGTGGCAGGCACCTGTAGTCCAGCTACTTGGGAGGCTGAGGTAAGAGAATCACTTAAGGCCAGGAGTTGGAGGTTGCTGTGAACTGTGATGCCACAGCACTGTACCCAGGGCAACAGCAAGAGGCTCTGTCTCATAAAAAAAACTGTAACTGCTTAGAAAATATTAGTTAAATTAATATTGAAAAAAAGAGATTTATCTTGAAAATGTAATCAATACTGGTGAAAATATTTTATCCTCCAGATGAACATAATATTCATCATTGTATTTCGTTTAACATCAAAACAATTTATTAAAAAAACATTAAATATCTTAGCGTGAGGATTCAGTTGAATGAATCATGGTAGATCTGTATGAGAGAATTCAAGTTATCCACTAAAAATAATATTATAGATGCGTATGTTTGATATGGGGAAAAATACTCCCATGACGAGTCAGAAAAGTAGATTATAAAATTTTCTGTATTATATGATCCATTATTCATAAAAATTAATTAGGTCTAATTTTACAATTATTTTAAATTTTATCCGATAAGTAATATGAATATATCTGTGATATATGTATGTTTGCATGTGTGTATGTGATACACTTGGAAAAAGGTTTGGAATGTTATAAAGTGTTTACAGGACTTGTTTCTGGTTTATTGAATAACAGGCATCAAAATTCTCTTTGAAATAAAAATATTCTGATCATATTTAAAAAAAATTTATAAAGATGTATAGTAGTATAGTTTTCAACTCTTCTTGGTTAAAAAATAATTTGAAATGTCTGAAAGGAAAGCTTTCATATGTGGTGTATATCTGAAGACGATCAAGACAAGAAGAGAAAAGAATCTGTGTAAAGGCACTCTGTGGGGACACTATGCTGATTGACCTTCCAGGCAGAACTGTCGAAGGCAGTGGTTCTCAACTGGTGGGCAATTCAGCTTCCCCAAGGAGCCATTTAGCAAAGGAGACAGTTTTGGTGGTCATGACTTACTGGATTGGGGAGCTGCTACTAGCATATACTATTTGCCTTCTGTATAACCAGTGCTCTGTTTAAAATATTTTTAAAAAGCCAATACAACAACAAAAAATGAGTATAAAAGATAAAGTAGAGCAATGAATTACATAGCATTTAAATTATTAGTATAAATAATCTAGAGATAATTTAAGGAAAATGATAAGATATGCATAGGTTATATGTAAATGCTATGTCATTTTATATAAATAAGGACTTGACCATCTATGGATTTTGGTATATGTAAAGTGTCCAGAAACCAACCCCTTGAATACCAAGCAACAGCTATAATGAATAGAGCCCAGGAATGCTGCTAAATATTCTAGAATGCACAAGGACAAAAAATTGTCAAGCTCAAAATACCAACAGTGACATGATTGAAAAACTCTGTTTAGACAAAACCAAGCTGAGGTCAGCACGATAAAGTCAGGAATTGTATTAAGTCTTCTCCCTTCTCCAAATAATGTAAAACAATTTCATTATACCTGATTCTTTTCTTAAGTATTTATTTTTTTACTCTCCTATTGCATACAGTGTTATTGGAGTGGAAATAAACATCTTGGCCTTTAAAGCTAGAGTAGAAACAAGACCTGAGGTAGGCTTCATCCATGTACTTTCTTATTCCGGCAATCTGGATTTTTCCCGTACTACATGTATGATCTTATCAAAGAGACCAAACAGACTCCTTCCATCGCGTCATCTCTAGGAAGACGAACACTTTCTGCCTTTGGGAAGGAAAATGTACTTCTAAAATTTACAACTTTCTGCTTGTGTGTGTGTGTGTGTGTGTGTGTGTGAGAGAGAGAGAGAGAGGGAGAGAGAGAGAGAGTTTTCTCCAAGATGGCAGGATAAACACTGATTTAATAAAAGTAAAGTTTTAAAAAATAAAATGACTATAAAAAAAAATTAGAAAAGTTAGAAATCACAAATAACATTCATTTTAGTCCTGTTGCCAAATTTACTTGAGCTAGAGATCTCAGTGATTTTTCATAAAGCATGGGAGTCCTGAGATAGTCTAAAAATTGTCTTGATTTTCCTAATTCTTTCTGGATCTGGATGACCCAGCACAAGTCACATTTCTTGAACTGTCTACAAGTGCAAGTCTTGAGAACCACGCCAGCCAATCAACAAATAATCAACTCAATGTCATTCCTATTCCATGAGTAGAATTAGTTATCTATATTTATTGCATAAAATTCATTTTGGTGAAATGTTCTAGGGCATTTGACACTAGACTTAGGGTAGACTGTGTTTGTTGACACGTTGCAGGCCTATGTTCTCCCAGGCCACAGACATGTCTCCTCTGCCAAATCATGCCACGACCTTCAGGGTTACATGACTGCCAAATCTCTGATATCAGAAGTAATTCCATTGCCCCAGTCACTTCTTAAACCTATTAACATGGATTCTCTATACATTCAAAATAATGCTTTATGAAAAATCACTGAGATCTCTAGCTCAAGTAACATTTGGCAACAGGACTAAAATGAATGTTAGTTGTGATTTCTAACTTTCTCTTAACTCCAATCTATAATTTGTTTACATTAGTTTCTTCTATAACAATCTGCCTGTGAGCTGAAATGTGAAGTATGACACACATTATCATATATCTACCTTTATCAAGACCTATAATGGTTATTAATGTGAGCAACTTGCCTCCTCCTTCTGGCTTTTTATTGTCTGCATTTTTCCTTTGGTGAAGATGGAGTTTCGTTGTTCAGCAAAGGCTTAGAACTTTTTATAAATGGGCTTTATAAGGCAGCTGAATCTAGCTGTAAGACAACAAGCAAGTGACCCAGGACTTATTATTTTTCTTGCTAGTTTCTATGTATTTAAGGCAAGGCTTTTCCTTGGGCCTCTACTCGATGATATGCAAAGAATCTTGAAGCTCTTAAATTAGGAGAAGATATTGAGAAGGAAAAGAGAAGGTAAGCTTTTGTTCACAAAGAAATTCCAGGAAGTTACTAAGGGATACATTATTAATTAGCTTCTCCTGCTGATAGCAGAAGATTGGTTTATTGATATTCATCATGCCTGTTCGTAAAAATAAAAAGGGAGGGAGAAAGATACTGAATAACGTCAGTAGTCTTACAATCGTTCTCTGTTTCTTGTTTTTGCCTGGAAATTTCAATACAGTACGTGGCTGTTTCAGTAATTATGGTACAAAAAATAATCTGTGGAGGACAGTTTAACGTGTTCTTCCCTGTAAAGCCTCATAGCAAATAACATGTACATCATCAACTCTCTAATAACTCTTAGAGGTGGCCTCTAAATACTGAGCACACATCAGGGGAATGATGTATAATTTAATACCCTAATATAGGAAGAAAACAAAGAAATTTGACCTGCTGGGAGTTTCTCATTAAATATCCTGAGCCCCAATAGTTCTTATTTCCTAGTTGAGTTAGGAAAGTCTTTGTTTAGCATGTGCTTTGAATCTGTAAACATTCTATTCTGCTAATGATACCAAAAAATGCACCTTGCAATTGACTTTTCCATATCTTGTTACTTACAGCATGTCTAAAATTCAGATAGAGATACTTTCAGATCAGATCTATTCTTTATTATCAAAAAGCTAAATTCTATCAATTTTCCTTTAGATTTTATGATTGGGAACAGTACCAGCTACATAATGGGAAAATGACAATGAGGAGTCCCTTGTCCAAAAATTTTTAGGCATTTTAAGATGGCAAGAGAAGAACATTAAACCAAGCATAGAATCTTCTGTGACTGCACATGTTGCACCCACAAAGCATGGCTATGATGCTGGTATACCCACCAGGCACAGCACATGTTCATGAAGGCTACTTGAAAGTCATAAAGCTATTCTACATGAGAAAGCCCTGTCAAATGATGTCTTATTATCATATTCTTTCTTTTATAATCCTTCTCATGATATTTCTTTAAGTGTGTTTAAGAATGCTTGAAAAGACAAACTTCTGCTTTTGTTTGTAATTTTATGGAGGCTTACATGAAGATAATGAAATATGCGTATTTAAAATGTAAAGGTTGGCAATTTTCAATATATGCATCTACCCAAGAAAAACCAATCTCCACAATAAAAGTTAACACATATTTCTATCGTCCAAAAAGATTTCTTCTTTTTAAAAAAAAAATAAAATGAGATTAATGGGGAGGACAAACAGATTCCGTAGTTTGCATTTGTAAGGTGGGTCCCATACCTAGGTAGTGTGTCATATACCAGTATATGTCAGTGTGAATTTACACAAACACTTCCCCCCTACCCTATCCACCCTGATTGAATTTGAGTTTTTCCATGTATTTGAGCATGTAAATTTCAATCTACTAGTTCTAATTTAGTACAAGATACATGTGATTTTTGTATTTTTAGTCTTATAATACTCCTCTTAGAGGAATGGTTTCCAGTTCCATCCAGGTTGTTGTAAAACTTACACAATCTCCATATTTTTATGACTTAATCTCATATTCCATGATGTACATATACCAGAATTTATTAATATTGATATATTCCTGTGTTAAAGGATGCATAGGTTGTTTCCACATCTTGGTGATAGTGAATTGTGCTTCTATAAACATTTGAGTACAAATGTCTTTTTAGAAGAATGCTTTTTTTCCTTTGGATAAATACTTAGTAACACGATTTCAGGATCAAATGGAAGGTCTACTTTTAGTTCTTTGAGGAATTTCCATACTTCCTCCTGTCCAGGCTGCACTGGTTTGGAGTCTCACCAACAGTATTTAAGAGTTCCTTCTCTCCACATCCAAACTGGCACCTGTTATTTTGTAACTGTATGATGTTAACCATTCTCCCTGGGGTTAGGTGATATCTCAGTGTAGTTTTGATTTGCATTTCTCTGATACTTAGAGATAGTGAGCATTTTTTATGTGTTTGTTGGCCCTTAGTCTATATTCATGAGAAAGAAGCCTGTTCCTATCTCACTTTTTAACCCTTTCCGATCCAATTTTTCTGCCACATGCATACTCCCCAGTTCTTATTTATTCTGAGCAGTCCATTGTCCTACAAGCACAACTGTGTAAATACAGTGACAATCACATGTTCACATTAAAACACATGGCCTACCAAGAAATAGAAAGAATACAACCTGTGCTATCTATTGACTAAAGCATGTACTACATGAGGAAATACGTTAGATACGATCAAATAGCAGATAGAGCAAACAAATGCAATAACCAAAAAAAAAGTGTTGCTGTCTTCCAACATTGAAGTTAGAAGAACCAGAGTTGTCAACTATCACCACTACTATTTAGCATAGTGCTGGAAGTCCTAGCCAAAGCTATCAGATGAGAGAAGGATGTCAAGAGAATCCAAATGGGGACAGAGAGATCAAATTGTTGCTCTTTGTGGATGACTTGATCCTATAACAAAGGATTTCTTTGTGTCCTTTTATAGTGCAAACTAACTTCTCTCCACCTGGTTTCCAGGGACTGATTGATAAGCTTTCAATTTGAATTTTCTGGAAGCCTAGAATATAAAATTTACCTGGCTTTTTTCACTCAGCATTGTGATTTTCAAGTTCATTCCTAGTAGTGCATGTATCAATAGTTCATCACTTTTTATTACTGATTAGCATTAGCATTCATCCCTCGGATGAACTGTGCATCCATCACAAGTTGATGGACATTCAGGTTGCTTTCAGTGTTTGGTTCTCAGACACAAAGTTGTTAGGAATATCCATTTTTGTGTGGGATATGTTTTTTTATTTTCTTGGGTAAATCCGTAGGAAAGAAATGGCTGGGTTATATAGTAATTACACGTTTGAATTTTGAAGAAAGTGCCTCATTGTTCTCAGAAGTGGTTGTACATTTTACATCCTCACCAGTCCCATCTGAAAATAGCAGTAGTTGCATATACTCAAAACTATTTGTATTATAAGCCAGAGAAGACTGACTCATACAATATTTAATTCTCTTCTCATATCTTGAATTTATTCAGGGAGAAGTTTCTCTTTTAATCCAAAACTTTACTATGAAAATTTCCAAGCAAACAGAAAAATCAAAAATTGCACAGTGAGCATATTTCTCTTTATATATGTACCACCTTGATTTAGAAACAATTGTTTTGCTAATTTGCTTTATCATATGTTTATATATCTGTACCTCCTTCCATATAATTATCACATAATTTTGAAGGATAAGGGGCACACGCACATTAAAGATTGACACAGATCTCAGATACAAATGAACATCCTATTAAAAATTATATTTTATAAGAATTTTCACTTATAAATATCTGATTTTCTGTTAGATTAACAAAATTATATTTAGCAAAAAAATTGTGGATCATGTAGTTCTTTACATCCTCATTTTCTTTATTATACAAATGAAGAAGCCATGGCCAAATTAAAATGATTTGCTCAAGGCAAGCAGAAGGTTACGAAGTGAATCAGATTTTATGATTTTTAGATCAACATTCTGTCCACAAATTTCTTTTTCCTCATAACATTCATAACAATTAATATTTTAAATGAATAAAATGTAGTCTTACTGCTGGATTATAAAATATTATTTTGTAGTTCTTTTATGGAGATACAATTCTGTATGATGATCACATATAAAATCATGCATTTTTAGTATTGGAAGGAATCTTACTGTAGCCTAAATGGTAGACCAACCCTAATATCCTTTTGAAATCTGACTCGAATGAGAGTAAGTGAATCAGTACTTTGAAATAATGTTTAATGCAATTAGTTATTTATTCCAATTTTATTTATTTGAAGTGGAACATCAAGTTTGTAAATAAGCATATCTTTTGTTTCCCTTTTGTTCCTTTCTAAACTACTTTGGGAGACTTACCTTCATGCCAATAACTCCATGGGAGGATTTTCAGATGCCAAAAGAGAAGAGGAACTTAGAAAAGTTCAATTTTATTTGTTAATAAGGAGGAGGTAGAAAGTAATGGTTAAGATTGGATTTTTATAACTATCAGTGGATGTAATTTATTCCATCACGCCAGTTCTCTTTATTGTAGGTAATTGAGAATTAGTCACATTTGTTATTTTTAGCACTCTCTGATTTTGTCTGGTAATGGAAAGGAAACTATAAAAATAGGTAAAGAAAAACTATCTTAAATATTTTAAAAATATTTTTAAAAATCAGACGTCCTGATGTAGTTAGTTACAAAACATTAGAGGACTTGGAAAAGAATTGCTTAAAGATCAAAATTTGGCAGCACCTGTTGCTCACCGAGTAGGGCGCCAGCCCCATATACCAAGGGTGGTGGGTTCAAACCCGGCTTAAAGGATTAATGTTCTAGATCACGGGTCCTCAAACGTTTTAAACAGGGGGCCAGTTCACTGTCCCTCAGATCGTTGGCAGGCCGGACTATAGTTTAAAAAAACAACTATGAACAAATTCCGATGCACACTACACATATCTTATTTTAAAGTAAAAAAACAAAATGGAAACAAATACAACATTTAAAATGAAGAACAAATAAAGTTAAATCAACAAATTTACCAGTATTTCAATGGGAATTAGGGGCTGGCCTGCTTTTGGCTAATGAGATGGTTAATGTCCGGTTCCATATTTGTCACTGCTAGTCGTAACAAGTGATGCAAGTGTGCATCAGTTAGTCTAGATTTGGTTGGAAATTCAGATGTTTCATGCTGGAAAAAGTCTGTTCACAGACATAAGTGCTATCAAAGATGGTT
>CAUYRH010106620.1:0-17411 GCA_963574655.1 Perodicticus potto
TGGGATGCTTAAGTAGTTTTAAGGTTTGGAATGTAACATGAGAGGCTTTTGAGAATAAAACTAAAAAGACTAGCCAAGAGCAGATCGCAGACGCTTTGTATTAAATTTGAGGGATGTGACTACTGAATGCAGTAGAGAAAAACTGAATGGGAGAACTGACTAAAACTAGGACGACAGCATCCAGAAGTATGGAAATTGGAGCCATGGAGACCAGAAAAGTTCAGTAGCGCAAGCAAGAGGTGATGTCGGACTAAAAGAAAGCCACGGCAATGGAAATAGGTAAAAGTGGATGGATTGGTGACTCATTAAGTGGAGGAATCCATGGGACATTGGGACAGTTAATATGTGGAAATTAGGGATGTGCGGGCTTTGGAAAAGCTATTAATCTGAGCAAATTCTTGGGTACCCATCTTGAGATATTGGATGAATTGTGGTTGTTGTGATTCTAATCATATGACATTGAGGCTTATCCCCCTAGGCACATTTGCTTCTGTGTGATCAACGTAAGTTCCAGTACTTGTCAAGTGAACTGTAAGTTGAATGTAGGTCTTATTTTGAGATGCATATTGTAATATATTTTGAGAGATGAAATTTTAAAATTTCCACTTGAAAAAGGTTTCACCGAACACCTATGAGTGAAAATGAAGTATTACAATTAGTTTGTAGTTTTTCTGATCTGAGGCAGAAATCAATATCAATGACAACTCAACTGGATGATTCTTTTTAAACACTTGTATTTAAATTTGCCATCTAGCTATAGACTACTCATCTTGAGTTCTGGGGATTTCCAGGTCTGGATGAATATCTGATAGGATTCAGAATCACCTGAAGCAACATGTTAATCTTTTTATGATTTTTTTTTCTACCAAAAAAATTCAATAGGCAGTAAGAAAAGAATTCTATATTTACTTGCCAAGCTGAGAAAAATTAACACTTCAGAGTTACAAGTCAAATTAATTCTCATGCAGAATTTCCTGTGTGCATATTTAATGAAAAAGAATAGCATATATTATCCTTTGTATAAATAGTCAAGGTGACTCAAACAGTAAGCTACTAGGAAAAAAAATCTCAAAAAAAAATTAAACTGGGAAAAACATGGATAATAACCAGGTAAATAATTACATACTGGTTTAAATTAGGAAAATAACTCCAAAACATTATAATATAAAGTATAATCTTTTGTTGAAAACATTGATTTAAAACTCTTCTGTTTTGGCTCGGAGCCCTAGCACGGTGGTTATGGCGTCACCCACATACACAGAGGGTGGCAGGTTCAAACCCAGCCCGGGCCTGCTAAACAACAATGACAACCACAACAAAAAAGAATAGTCAGGCATTGTGGCAGATGTCTGTAGTCTCAGCTACCGGGAGGCTGAGGCAAGAGAATTGCTTAAGTCCAGGAGTTTGAGGTTGGTGTTAACTGTGATGCCACAGTACTCTACTGAGGGTGACATAGTGAGACTCTGTCTCAAAGAAAAAAAATCCTCTGTTTCTTGCTTCTAAATATATAAGAGTATTATTTCTACTATGTACCTAGAGAAAGGGTTAGTGTAAATGGGTAGGTGACTAATACATTTGTGTTATATGATTAATTAATTAATTTGCCAGTGGCAAGTTAAGAAATTTATTTTTAATTTTCCATTTTACATGCACTTTTAAAATTAATGATATAGCCATGTTATCTATTTTTCTTTGTTTTGAGTTTTTCTTTTCTTGTGATTTGACTAATAAGATTTCAGTGTTACATTATCTTTCAAAATAATTGTGCGATTGTATTTGGGAAGTTGTGAAGGGGTTATATATTCTTTATAATAGGTCTAAACCAAAAGATCTTCATAGATTTTTAGGCAGATTATCACTCATGCAAGTGGCAGATTTTGATAGTTCATTTTTGAATGTTAAATTCTTATGTAGTATTGGAACATTTTTAATTATTACAGGTACATAGTAATTGTATATCCTTTTAGGGTACATGAGATACTTTGATATAGAGATATAATATGAATTAATGAAATCAGGGTAATTGGGGTATACAGCACCCCAGACATTTATCATTTCTTTGTGCTAGGAACATTCTAATTCCACTCTTTTGGTTATTTTAAAGTATACTCTCATTTATTTTTGATTATAGTCACTTTGTTGTGTTACCAAATATTGTTCATTCTATCTATCAAAGTATAGTTTTTCACTCATTAACCATCTTCAGTTTATTCACCTCTCCCTCTGCTATCCTTTCCTGCTTCTGGCAGCCATCACTCTACTTCTGTCTCTATGAGACCAGTTGTTTTTAATATTTAGCTCCCATATATGAGTGAGATCATGTGATACATGTCTTTCTGTAATTGTCTTATTTCACTTAACATAATGTTTTCCAGTTCCATCCAAGTTGTTGCAAATGGCAGAGTCCCATTCTTTTTCATGGCTATATACTATTCCATTATTTATATGTACCACGTTTTCTTTATCTGTTCGTACAGGTTAAGTCCAATGTTGCTTTGTTGATTTTCTGTCTGGATGATCTGTCCGATGCTGAAAGTGAAGTCTTGAGGTCTTCCATAATTATTGTGTTGGCGTCCATCTGTCTCTCTGATAATATTTGCTTTAATATCTGGGTGTTCCAGTGTTGGGTATATATGTTAAATATATTTATATTTGTATAAGCTCTTGCTGAATAAACTCCTATATTTTATATAATGATCTTCTTTATCTCTTTGACAGTTTTTTTCTTTTTCCATTCCTCTATTTTCAGTCAACGAGTGTGTTTATAAGGGAAGTGTATTTCTTATAGACAATGTATAACTAACTTTTGTTTTTTTAATCTATTCAGTTACTGTCTTTTGATTGGAGAGTTTAGTTTATTCCCATTTAATCTTATCATTGATAGGTAAAGATTTACTACCGCCATCTTATTATTTGATTTCTGGTTATTTTGTGGTCCTCTTTTCCTGTCTTCATTTCTTAAAAGTGATTTTCTCTGGTAGTGTGTTTTAATTTCTTGGTTTTGATTTAAGTAATTAATTAATTTCTTGAGACAGAGTCTCATTCTATTGCCCTGATAGAGGGCTGTGGCATCATAGCCCACAGGAACCTCAAATTTGGGGGCTTGAGCAATTCTCTTGCCTTAGCTTCCTAAGTAGGTGGGACTACAGGCATCTCCCACAACATCTGGCTAGTTTCTCTACTTTCAGTAGAGATGGGGGTCTTGCTCTTGTTCAGGCTTGTCTGACCTCCTGAGCTCAACCAACCCATCTGCCTCAGCCTCCCAGAGTGCTAGAATTACAGGCATGAGCCACCATGCCCAGCTCTGTTGGTTTTTTTCATTTGAGGTTATACTACTATTTGTGAAAAACATTTTTAGCCAATTATTTTAAACACATGAAATCTGTGCTTACAAATAAACCAACAACAACAAAAAAAGGAAAGAAATTGAGCAGAAATCCTGTTTTTTGACTCCCTCTCTGCTATTTAACTTTTTGTGTTTTCATGCATATCTTTTTATATTACCTATATTTCAAACAGTTGTAGTTATTCTTGGATGGATTTTATTTTTAGTCTTACTACTCAAGATACAAGTGGTTTATACGCCACAATTACAGCAATAGCGTATTTTGTATTTGTATGCTTACTGTTACCTTTTAGTTGTATACCTTTACATGATTTGTTGTTGTTCATTAATGTTCTTTTCATTGAGATTGAAGAATTTTTAGCATTTCTTCTAAGACTGGTCTAGAGTTGATGAAATTCCTCAGATTTTGTTTATCTGGGAAAGTCTTTATTTCTCCTTCATATCTGAATGATATTTCTGCAGGATATAATTTTCTAGGGTGGGTTAAGATTATATTACTTTGGCAGTTTGAATATGTATGTCATGCCACTTTTGCCTGTAAGGTTCCCACTGAGAAGTCTGCTGTCAGACACATCAGAATTCCTTTATATGTTCTTTTTCCTTCCTTTCATTAAGACCTTTTCTTTATGACCTTTGGTAGCTTGACTATAAAATGCCTTGAGGTAGTCTTGTTTGGGTTGAATTTGCTTTGTGTTCAATGATGTTCTTATACTGAGTATTGGAATATTTCTCTAGATTTGGAAACTTCTCTGATATTATTTCTTTGAATATACTTTCTACCCCAATCTCTCTCTCTATCTCCTCTCTGAAGCTAATACCTGTTAGAAATGCCTTTTTGAGGCTATTTTCCAGATTTAATAAGCATTCTTCATTATTTTCTATTCTGTCTTCTTTTTTATCTCCTGACTATATATTTTCGAATAGCTTATTTGCATCCACATACTTTTTTCTTCTGCTTGGTCTTGGTCATTTCTGCCATTTACAGACTCTGTGTCTCAGTGTGCTAATTGAATTCTTAAGGTCCAGAATTTCTACTTGATTTTTATTAATTCAATTTCTTTGTTAAATTTCTCTAATAGGCTTCTGAATTCCTTCTCTAATTATCTTAAAGTTCAGTACAGCTTCTTCAGTACAGATATTTTGAATTCTTTGTCTGAACGGTCACATATCCTCATCACTCCAGCATTGGTTACTGGTACTTTATTTAGTTTGTTTGATGAGGTCATGTTTTCCTGGGTGTTCTTGATGCTTGTGAATATTCTTTAATGTCTGTGCATTGAAAAATTAGATATTCATTGTAATCTTTGCAGACAGGGCTTATTTGAACCCTTCCTTCTTCAGAAGGCTTTGTAGTTATTCAAAGGGAATTGAGTGTTGTAATCTATGTCTTTGGTCACTACAGATGTGTCAACACAGGTGCCTCAAGCTCAGTAATGACTCTTACAGACTCTTGGTAGGACAGCCTTGGTGAATTGGGCTAAGATACAGGAGAATTTCCTGATTGGGCAATTAGAGACTCTCCCTTTCTTCTATTACTTCCTAGGTTGGGCTGCTGGAGTTGGGGAAGGGTGGCTCAGGCCCTTGCTGGGCCACTGTTGCTGGAGTTTCACTGCATCACGTGCACCCCAAATCTATTTGCTCTGAGCCGGCATAGCTTCAGGAATTGCCCAGGAACTACAGCCTTTGAGGCTCACCTTCCTTATCAATCTAAGCCCCAGGATGCTTTCTGTAGCTGTGATGGGCCTAACTGGAACTTATAGTCTGGGGCAGAGGATTTCTCCCTGGCAGGGCTGGTCTAAATGCTCCTTCCATAGGTGCTGACAGAATTCTGCCCTGTGCTGTGTTCTCTTCTTCCAGGGTGGCCTTGAGTTTCAATGCAAAGCCTCACACTCCCTTTCCTGTCCATCTCTCTGGGCACTCATGTTCTCTGTTCAACTGGTATGCTGGTGTGACACTCCCAGGGAATGCGAGAAGCATGTCAGAGTTCATGGAAGATCGTCTTCATGGATATAATGTTAAAACGCAGTAATGTGATCTCTCTGATTTTTGGTTTTTCTGAAGGTTCTTGCTTGTGTGGATCATTGTTGACTTTAGTGTTTGTGTGATCTCCAGATGTGTCTATTCAGCCATCCGGCTCCACTTGCTCTAGGTACACAGTTTTTGTGGAAGAAGGCCCAGTGGCATTTATGATTTTTATAGAATGGAGTACAACTTTACTAGTGTTAAATTCCTGACTCACTTCTGTGTTTTCTTTGCCATTCAGTTTAAAATTAGTCATGCAATTAAAAAGCAACTTGTAAGGACGACATTTGAACATATTGAACCTTGTGAATTTACTTAAACATTAGAGAGGATTAAAGGGTTTCCCCCAATATCATTAGACTGTGTGAGTTGTAAATAATATTTTAAGAATTGTATATTATAACGAGTCCATATTCATGAACGGAGAGAAAACTGAACATTGGAAATTATGTCTGTTTTATAAAATATACAGTATTTTTACAAAGTCTATCCTATTGACATAACCCCCATTTCAGTAATTAGTAGGAAATTTATTGGAGGTGAATAGGATTTTAGGTATCATCCAGTTAAAAGGAATAAAGCGAATCAAAATTTGAATCTTGGCACAGATATATTGATTATATTGGTTACAAAAACAGTAAAAAAAATAGAACTTTTGAAATAGTCAACAGGCTCTAGTATTCTTCTATGACATTGACCTTTAATGATCTACATACAGAGTGTGTTGATTTTCTACATTCTTTTAAAATCTACCATGCTCTTTTACCAGTGAGCTTAAAAGTATTTTCTCCTTTATAGCAAACTTCTGAACTTTTATTGCTTCCATTTTTTCAATCCCCTTCACTACTCCTTGCTGATTGCTTTGTACCAGAAAAATATCCACATAAGATGATTAATATGCTGCAGTTAATATTTCACTGGAGCATCACATTTTATTCCTTGTGCTAGAGAAATTTTTAGGCCTTTTTTGGTGTGATGTTAACTAAACTGTTCCTAAGTGTAAGCCTTAACTATTACTCTGGTTTGGGTATATTATCTGGTGAATATGAAGCTCTCATTTTAAAATTTGAATTTTATGCTCTTCGATGTTGTACAAATGTCTGGCAACACATATAATTTTGGATATAGTCTTTCCTTTTATGTTCTCACACCCCAGTCTCTCTTGAATAGTCCTCCTTGTTTTAAATTTAAAATATCCGTTCCTAGAGATTTTATTTCAAAAATATGTATGTATATACACATACATATGTAAAATAGGCAGATATGTATACGTGTAATATAAGTTTTCACAGTGAGATGAGCTTTTAAAAGTATTTTTTGGAGAAAAATATAGTTTCCTGTGTTGAGTGCACTAAAATGACTTTGAGCAGATTTTCAGAGTTGCTGGGTTGATAGAAAAATCAGAAAATATATTACTGGGGAAGAGGAAAGGTGTTTTTTATACTCTCTGCTTGAGAAGTGACAGAATAAAAGAATCCTTGAGAAATGTGTCAAATAGATCTTTTCCCCCCTTTTGGAAGAAAAGAGTCTGACGCTGAAAAGAGAAGGCAGCCTTTGTGAGTCGTTCTTGCAAACTGAGCAGCCTTCCTGAGCTTTTTGTTCATTCTTAACACAGTGAACATCTCGAAGTATCTGAGAACACTGAGATAGAGAGTAGCCGCGTGATCTAAGGTGCACTATCATTCTAATTATCAGCTCTGAAGTGGAACTTCAGTGGAGTATTTTTTGGTACCTTAATAAGTGGTTCAAACTTTGAAACACTTGCAGTATTTTAAAAAATTCCAAGTATATATAGATGTGAAAATCACATCAATTGGCTGAACTCCACGAGTACTGTATTATAGTTTCTTGATCTGTGGTAATGCTGCTTTTGTGTTTATTTAAATACTTATCATCTGAGAAAATTCGAGCTGGCCATATGTCTCCCTCGTACATAGTAAGAAAGGTATTATAATAGACTTACAGATTTCTTCATTAATCTTTATTCATTTCTATGTTGTTAGGGTGTCCTTTCCCTAAATCTTCTAAAAAATTAGAAACACATTTTCCTATATAAAATTTAGCATTCATGTAATCCAATTCAACATAACCACAATGTCCTATACAAAGTATATGGTCAATGAATATTTAGGCCATGATGACAAATAATGTACATGGAACCATTACGGTAATGACTTCTAACAAAGATTAGAATGGTAGATATATTCTCATGAATGGATAATTTATAATGAAGCTGTAAGGGTTGCAAACTCACATGTATAAAAAATAGCTCTATTCCCCCCCCCCCCAATTCAGCCTAATTTTTATCTCAAACATTCACTTCACTGCAGTGGGAAAAATTTAATCTTGGTTAATTCCAGAGTCCTATGCCCAAGATAAATTCTGGGAATGAGGATTATGGTGGTTTAAAAGAATTCCATGAGATTGAGTAATGAAAAACAGATACTGCTTGTCTATGTAAAGATCCAGTGATAGGCTGGTTGTCCAATTTGAACCTTGATCTCTGATTCCTGAAGATCACACTGAGTCATACCTTGGCCCTGTCTTCCTGAAATACTTAAATATTGGCAGCATCTTTGCTTCTCTCGGTCATAGTTGGGGACATAAAAATCATTCCACTATTCTCACGACTTGTTAGTCACCCACCCTTGTTATATTGCCACACGTCTTCCTAGGAAAGACATCTTCTTTGTTCCACACACATTTCTAGTGCTGCTGATTCCCTGGGGGAGACAGGCTTCAGAATTTCTTTATCTAGGACTCATATTTATTTATGTTGTCATTAATTATTTCCTCTATGTTTCTTTCCCTTCTTGTCTCCCCTAGCCTCCACTTTTCAAATCTTTAAAATATATACACCACCCCCAATATTTTATCTTTGCTTCCTTATTCCCCTAAGGAATTTGTTCAACCACAAAACTCAGAAAGACATTAAAATGCCCCCTTTCTTGGACTTCTGCTTCCTTACATTCTTCCTTTGAGGAAAGAAGCAGAAAATAACCTGGAGGTTTTCATGGAGGAATGGGGTGAAGATGAGAGAAAGAGAAATGCCCACTGCACAGATTAATATTTCAGAAATCTTATATTGCTGCATGAAATATTAATAATGCTTTGTGAAACTAAGCATTTGGATACAGTGATATCGCAAGAATCCACCTACACTTCTATTTGTCTGTGGAAGACAGTTATTGAATACATTTATTATCAATAAACAAATGGGCTGCATGCATTTATGATTACAACGCCCTTGTAAGAAAACATATATGTGATCAGAATCTCTTTGGAGGCCAATTTAGCATTCTTTTAAATATAATAATTTCCATACTTCTTATAAGGAAGTATTATATTTAGTCTCATCTGATCCCTTCTTTAATTTAAATGAACAAGCAGGGGTATTTTTAAAAAGACAAACTCATAGGAAAAGTTGGTCCTGCCCGATTTTTATGTTAGCCTATCTTTTCTATCTCAGTATGACAAAGAATGGTTACATGTCACATGGTGGAGAAGGTTCAACAAGCTGACTCCATAGTAATACTCCCCTAACCCTGGGAATGAGAGAGGTCTGCAGACTCACGGGGCTTTCAGCGCTAATCTTCTAACAGTAGACTGTTTAGCTACAAAAGAATTTCGGGAGCTCTTTTAGAGACAAATCCCAGCAACAGAACCTTTTCCTGTAAAGTTTCTCTTCTACCCTAGAGCTAGCATTTTTGTGAATAGGCACTGTGGGTACATTACAAAGGAGAGTAGGGTTTTATTGCTAAGTCCTGATGTGGGCAAAATGAATAAACAAAACGCTGATGAAGGCTGAGGTGCTGGTGACAGTATTTTGTCATTAGAGGACTGATAATGGTTTAGAAAACCTGGCTGTCAATTCACACTGCTATTCGTGTCACTGAAAGAGTCTAAAAATTATGTGTAAAATCAGCCCTGGATATTCAAATACATTTTTTACATAAGGCAGATCATTACTTGCGATTAATTACAAAGAAGTGTGGTGTGTGTCCCTTGGGGTATGAGCCAGCACTGGCTCTTCTTTTTAGTGGCTGATTAGGGGTAGCAGACAACAAAGATAACCTTTACCATGCACAAGTGAGTTTACTGTCCTTTGCTTGATTGAACTAATTCTCAAATTAGTGATGGCATTCGAGACATAATTGGTGTAAAGATGGGTCATGGGTGCCTGAGGAAAATGTCAAGGGGAGCTGAACACGAAGGCCTTGAATGCCATGCTACCGATTTTCAGCATTGTCTGAGCAGTCACTGGATGTTTATGAGCAGGTGAATGACAGGGCCACGTGTGAATTGTGCATGGTAAAATTTGCATTTTAGGGGAATCATTTTGAAAACAGTTGAAGGTTTGTCCACCCTGAAGAAGTCAACGTAGCAAGTATTTCATGCTATTTTTTTCCAGGTCTTCTGGCTGCTTTACCTGCTGAAGTACTTCCATAATTATTACCGTAGGTGGAAGAAAATTAAATTGCCTGCTTAAGGCCATACAAGATGAAGTGCATCTTATTTTTTTTTCCCCTACTGTATTATGATGTCTCTTGCTGAAAGCTAGGAGACCAGTTAGGAAGACTGTTCGGTAATCCAAATGAAAATCATGAAGTTCTAAACTAAGACACACAAATAAATATTTGTAGTTAAAGACTGAATTAACTGGTATGTAATGTAATGAAGTGAAGAAGAGACTAGAATTACTGTTCAGTTTGTGAATAAGGGAAAGGAGTAGACATTGCTGCTGGCATCTGGAGTAAGAATTGTGAATCATGAACAAATGCTTCACTGTGTGTGTGGTGTGGGATTGCAATTGCTTTGGGACATACAAGGGACACAGAAGTGGAGATACATAGAGAATGTTGATAAAGTGGATCTGGAACAAAGAAAATGTTTTAGGTTGGGGAGAAATATTTGTGGTTCATAAATATGAAAGTGGTGGTTGAAAGAAAACATCATACATGCAAGTGTCGTAGAAGTGAGTGAAACATGGGAGGCAAGAACTATCCTGGGCATAAACATCTCACTTAGGTGGCATGGGAAAATACATCTTTTCATACTTTATGTTCTGGGTTTTTGATTAGTACCCAGGAGATTCTTGTGGAAGTGGATAACACTTCGGGAAATATTCCACTGTGGAAAGAGTTTGAGAGGTGGGCTGCTATAGTAGTAAGAAAAGTAACAGGGAATGGTAAGCTTCAGAAAGTGAGGATGGGGGAAGCTTTTAGGAAGTAAGGCGTGGTCATCAATGTTGACAATTTCAGAGAGCATTCAACTTCAGGGACTGAAGGGCGGTTTGTTCCAGCAGGGTATTGCAGGCGATTGCTCAGCTTTCTTGACTGTGGGACAGCCCTAGTTCCCTCAGATACTCTGCTTTTTCTCATTCTTTCAGTGAAATAAATACTCCAGAGCGTTTTTTGATTGGGGAATGCCACCACCATTCTCCATTTCTGAAAACTTCCACCTGAGGAAAAAAACTTACTTTTAGCAAAAATTAGATGGAACGCTGTCCAAAAAACAAAACAAAAAACAAAAACAAAAAAGGAGGACTCACCGTGGATATTACCACCATCACATTTCATTCCTGGGAAACAGGTTTCTTTCTCCAGGAGTAGAACACTGGAACACTAGGAACAGCGGAAGTTTGTTCAGGCATCTTTCTAGTCTCATAGCAAAGGTGCTACTCAAATCCAAGAGGTTATTTCATCCTCAAAATATTTGCTTTGGCTTCCAGAGTGAGGGTGCTATGTTTTACTGCAAGAAATCATTTGCCAGTCCGCCTCCTCCCCACCTCCCGACACATGCAGCAGCGTGGAAATCACCCATGGGGATCAGACCTGCTGAAGTGGTCAGCAAGCAAACAGTAAATGCTATTCGTAAATCTCCGAGTCAAGCCTGGAGCAAACTCACACAGAACACCAGAAAATGAATTTTATTTTAAATCGAAACAGGGATCAAACGAAATAGCTTGGGATTTGGAGATGATTAAGTGTAGGATTCAGTTAAGAGGTTTCACCTCTCTGCAAAATAAGGCAAACAGTCCCAGGACTGACCTATTGATCTCTGCTGTAGTTGGCATAATAAAATGATGGGTCCGATTGTGTATTGCTTTCCTAGGCCTTAGAGCAACTTGACTCAAGTGTTTAATTCAGAACACAGGCAAGTCAAATTTTGAAGTCAGTAGCTAAGATCTCCACCCCCCCATGGATTTAAAATTATTTTTTGCATAAAATTAATGATTCTAACAAGCATTGCTTTTGACTGAAACACCAGAATTGATAATAACTCCTGGGGTTTAGAAGGCTTTTACTATGCTTCTAAAACTTTTCGTAATGGAATAATGATTGTTGATTAAAAAATAGCATGTCCAAAAATATCTATCTATGATCATAAATTTTATTTCTACCATTTATTTTGGTATATGTGTAGTCACCTTACTGCAAAAAATTGAGAATGACCAAACTGTTTATTGTAGGCGATCCTTTAACAATATTTTGAAAGGTAAAAAATTAGAAAACAAATTAAAAGGAAACCTGATCTATGCTTATGTGAGCACAGAGCATTCTTGGGCCCCACGGAGGGGTGCTTAGCACTAGCCTCTCTTTCTTGATCATTACTTCTCCATGTCTCTTCCCTCAGGTTCCTCTAAAGGTTCATTAGGACAAACACTAATAAATTCCTACTCCCGTCCTTCTTGCCTTGTGCACAAATTTTATGTTAACCAGCCTATATCCTCCCACTTACGGTGACTGTAAGTCTTTTCCTAAACTTCTCTTCTTTCAATAAGAAATAGTGCATATTGCTGGAATAATCCACATATAAAATTAAAGATCCTTATGTTGCAATTAATGAGTGTTACATATCAGTATTATGTTTCTCATGTGCTAAGGAGAAAAAAAATATCCCCAACACCGGAGAGAGCTCTAAAGAGCAGGAAGAACATAAATAGCTGAGCGCTGGCTTGCAAAATAGTGCGGTGACAGCTGCTTTGGACTCATAAATGAGATGTTTGAAAAGGGCACGAATAGGGCAGTGGAAAAAATACTTTGCTTAGCAACACACCTGTTTTTCCTCTTATTATTGATTCTTGTGAGATGGACTTCTTCAATTAGAACTCCTGTTGCCTGCTTCTCTCCCCTTGCCCCCATGGAACTGTCTCACACAAAGCTGTACGGAACATCAAAGGCACGCCGGATTTTGTAGATGTTTGAAATAATGGGAGCAATTGAGAACGCCTCTGCTAATCCTGTGTTTCTTACCTGGAGTGGTTGAAGTAACAGCACATACTGATTAGAGTGATACAGTTTATTTATTTGTTCTTAAAATTATGTACAAAAATAGAAAATAATTATCAAACATAGCCACATGTGCTTTCAAGAAAGTTTGTGTCTAATTTCTGGATGAAATCTGTTGCTCTTTCCTCTCCAGATACATCATTAGAGTTATGAGTTAGGTAAAAAAACATTAAAATATCAGGCTTGAAAGTCTTTTTTTGGGGGGGAGGATAAGTTTAATTCCAAGTTTTTTTTGTTTATTTTTTTTTCCCCAAATGTAGGACTCTTAGATGGGATCGTCTCTTTCTTCAGTGTCTGCTTCAGTTTGTTTGGTTTTAGATTTTTCTTTTCTCACATATAAAGTAGGTAGTTAACTGCTGCTCTGAATCTGAGAAAAATTGGCTGGCTAGCTGGAATTTAGTTGGCAAACCTTATCCTAGGTAAGATGAAGTGGGTTTGATGGCCAGATGGAAAGATTTTGTGGCAGTGGCCAAGAAGACAAGATCGCAGTGACTTAAAATGTCAAAGCACCATGCATCCTTGAAGTGCTATATTCGAGCAACTTCAAAAGCCAACAGTGTCGGGAAAGGAAGCTTTATTTTTTGAACTCCATTTGACAGTGCAATCCTTTATTTATCTTCAGGAAGAAAGCTTCCAACAATGTTATTTATAATTAGCTTGCTTATTTTCATATGCTTGCAAGTAAAAAATTACACATCACTAAAACCAGAAGGGAAATGAAAGATGTTATATTATGTGTTTTCAGTGTGAATCGCAAGGAATCTGCATATGGCACGGTAGTGATAATATGGGGTGCACTTGTCTCAAAGCGAACATGCAGCCTAGGCTTTCCGTGGGATCACACTGAACCCTCAGAATGGGGTTTCCCTTTATCTTTTCTCCCAATTGCTGCACGAAAGCATTATATCTTAAAAATTAAATGTCCATGATGCACAAAAGAGATTTTTAAAGCCATGTTTTTCTGATCTCCAGAGATCCATATGTCTTCACAATTATAGTTTTTGTGCTTTACATAGACAATTTGTTTATTTAAATGGCACTGGGTGGTGTATCAGATGCTATCACAGCAAGTGTCCATATGGGCCTCCTGTGACTTGGTTTGTAGGAGAAACACAGAAGTAGATAAACAATTAGACTACTGTATAGTAAGTGATAGCAACAGGGGCAAACAGGAGGGTGGTGGTCATGTGCAAAAGGCGGCACTGGAGGCAAGGTGTGTGGTCTTCAGCAAAGGATTCCTACAGAATAAGATTGTTTGGCTGAAAGTTGATTCCAGGTAGTCGGGGGAAGAGAGGGGAGATATTGTAAGTAACAGGAAGGGCCTTGAAGGAAGAAGGACTCTAGACGTCCATGATTAGCTCAGAATAGCAGGAAGAGGAATGAGGGAAGAGGCATGGCAGATGAAGATAGAGAGTTTAGCAGAGGCCACAGCCAGAGAAGCCTGGAAGTGGGGGGCGGCTCCATTGAAGTGGAATGAACAAGTGGCTTAGTGGTGGAAAGGTGGCAGATGAAGAAATCAAAGACATTTCAAATGCAAATGTTGAAACTGAACTCCGTATCTCAGTTCGGGGTGATTCCACCCTTTCCCGTGCCAGGTGTCATCTTTAGCTCTTTCTTTCTTTTACAGCCTGCATTCCGTGTCAGCCTTCAACATATGCCCAGGGCACAGCGCCTTCTCTGAGCCTCTGTCAGCCAGCACATCTCTAATCCTTCGCCCCTCCGTCTCTTGTCCAGACGTTGTTCCCCCACAGCTTCCCCTCTGACCACCGCCACTCAGAATTTGTTTTGCTCAATTTGTCTTCATCTTTATTTTTGTCTGACTATTCTATCAGTTCCTGAAAGAGGTTTAAAACCTCCCACGATAATTACGGGTCTGCCTAGTTCTCGCTTCAGTTCTGTTTTGCTTTGTAAATTCAGGGGCCATCATCAGGTACACATTTAGAATTGTAATATTTCCCTAGTGTATTACCATTATGAACCTTCTTTCTCTGTTTCTAGTAGGGCTTTCTCACTTACGTGGCGCTTATCTGTTATTACCATAGCTCTATGGGCCTGCTTTGGTTAGTGTTTGCATGGGGGTACCAGGTTTCCAAACAGGAAGATGAAAACCAGATTAGCTCTTTCAAGCAAGAGATTTAATAAAGAGGAGTGCTTACATGGGTTTGGAGAGGTGAAGGTGCCACACAGGAATACTGAGACAACTGAGAGGTGGTAACTGGAAGGAGCAACAACTACCCCTAACCTGTGAGGACGGAAGAAAAGAGTTGAGGTCAAAGAAAGAGCCTTGTGGAGTCGCTGCTAAGATCTTTACAAAGAGAGTGCCTCTCAACATGAGAGGTGGCCCTGCAGGACTGTCAGACCCCCAAAGACCCAGCTCCGTGCAGCTGCCACTTGTGCCACTGAAGTACCATGATGAAGGTGGCCCTGGGAGGCTGATAGGTTTGGCCTGCGTGACCGGGGCCACCGAATAGTGACCATTCTCAATAGAAACAAGAATAAAGGAAGTCCTTTCTCCCTTCCTATAGCTTCCAAATTCTTCCAAATTCCAAAGGGCACATCGAGAAACCTGGCAGGATTTCAGTCTGAAAGTGAAGGGTGAACTTCTAAACACGGATCAAAAATATTTTCACATAGTAAATGAAAAAATCTCATGAATGGTATGTCAATCAGGTGGATGAAAATATCCCCGATTGTATGTCAAGGCCGCACACTGTACCCCATGATTGAATTATTGTACACAGCTATGATTCGATAAAAAAAAAAAAAAAAAGAAAAAAGAAAGTGAAGGGTGCCGTGTCCTAGCCCCAGGATCACAGAGCAGAATACAGAAAGGAATTTTCAGAACTGAGACATGATAAATCAGTAAGTGGAGAGTACATATTTCTCTCCTTTTACTTTTGATGCCTCTGCATTCTTATTTTTAAAAATATCTCTTTTAAGCAGTGTATAGCTCCATTTAAAAAAAAAAATCTCATAACTTCCACTTTTTTTTTTCCGAGACAGAGCCTCAAGCTGTCACCCTGGATAGAGTGCTGTGGCATCACAGCTCACAGCAACCTCCAATTCCTGGGCTCAAGCAAGTCTCCTGCCTCTGCCTCCCAAGTAGCTGGGACTACAGGCGCCCACAACAACGCCCAGCCATTTTTTGGTTACAGCCATCATTGTTACTTGGCGGGCCTGGGCTGGATTCGAACCCGCCAGCTCAGGTGTACGTGGCTGGCGCCTTAGCCCGTTGAGCCATAGGCGCTGAGCCAACTTCCACTTTTTAATTAGGTAATTTATTTATTATACATGCCATGTAATTACTGTCACATTAATACTGTGTACTGAGTTAGGACCTACCATCTTGCTATTTGCTTATTCTGTTTTCTTTATCACTCCTTTGCTGATTTTTTCCTGTATTAACTTTTTTTTTTTAATTATTGCAATTTTCTCCTTGAATCAGCCTGGCAGTTTGACAACCTTTTACTGTTCTTTTTATGACTATTCTATCAATATCAACCGATTTTACATATGTAAATTAGACTTTTCTTCTTTCCAATCCAGAGGTTAGGCATTTGGCAGCCCTCACGCCATCAAAATTCCAGTTTTTGTCCCTTATCTCTTTATACCCATGGTGAGCTCTGCCCAGTTTCTCAGCCTCCCAGAAATTTCCTCGTAGATAACACTTCAGTGCCTTGGGGCAAAGGGTCCTTACTGCCGAGCTATCTATGAAACTTTTTTCTATTTTCAAATATGTCCCTAAAATTTCCACTTCCTTTTGGACTTCAGATGATATTTATTTTTCATCATGCTTTTCTCAGCTAAAAATCTTCAAATGGATCTTTGTCTCCTTCAGAGGAAAAGTCAGTGCTCTGCTGGTGGTGCCCCCCACCCTTACCTCTCTGATTCCACCCACCACCTCATCACCTCTCCATTTCAAGTTGCTTCTCACGTCTGACAGACTTGTCCCCAATACAGACCCTTGGTATTTGCTGTTCCTTTTCTCTAGGATAGGATAATTTAATCACTTGTCTTTCTGACCTATCTCCCCTCTTCCTCAAATATGTGCTCAAATAGTGCTTTATGGTGAGGTTTTCACCTAATGATTCCAGCTAAAATGGAACTCAGCCACTGCCAGTTCTCTTCCTTGATGTGTCTTTCTCCTTTGAAATTGTTACCTTCTGGGCCGGGTAGATTGGCTCACGCCTGTAATCCTATCACTCTGGGAGGTCAAGATGGGTGGAGTGCCTTAGCTCAGGAATTAGAGACCACCCCAAGCAAGAGTGAGGCCCTGTCTCTAAAAACAGGTGTGGTGGGCACCTGTAGTTCCAGCTACCGGGTAGGCTGAAGCGAGAGGATCTCTTGAATCCAAGAATTTGAGGTTGCTGTGAACTCTGATGCCACAGCACTCTACTGAGGGTGACAGAGTAAGACTCTGTCTCAAACAAACAAACAAACAAATAAGAGATTATTACTTAACATACATAGTACAACTCAATTGCCATTTTTACTTTTTATGTTTTCTTTCTTTAAAATATAAGGTACAAACTTGAGAGTGTATCCCCCAAATTAGAACAGTATATGGCACATAGCAGGTGCTCAGTAAGTATTTTTTTTTTTATTAAATCATTAAATCATAGCTGTGTACATTAATGCAATCATGGGATACAATGTGCTGGTTTTATATACAATTTGAAATGTTTTCATCAAACTGGTTAACATAGCCTTCACGGCATTTTCTTAGTTATTGTGTTAAGACATTTATATTC